>JAAAKQ030243759.1:0-28246 GCA_010016005.3 Zanna intricata | reverse complement strand
TAAGTGAATTAAAGATATGACTTATATTTGACATAGGGCAACACATGTAAAAGACTTTAAGGTTCTGGTAGAATATATCTCCACTGATTATTTTAAGTATACTGCTTGTTCTGGATTCATTAATATGAAAACAGAAATTATTACTGAATATTCTAACAAGAAATAAATCTGTCTGAAAAATTATTAATTTAAAGAGATTGGTATAACCAAGGACTATGCAAGTTGTAATGCAATAACTTACAAAACAGCTGGTTATCATGTTTAATACCAAATAACACAATTATTTATTAATAATTTATTATATACTTAAAATATTTTCAAAGAACAACTAAATTTACCTGAATCCTGTAGGAGTTGAAGTCAGTGAAGTCGCATCACAAGGTTCCCGTGGAAGAATAGAAAACCAACAAGAATCTGATTCAGCTGGAAAGCTGAGTCCACCATTAACACAATCTAATCCACCAGAAGCTTTCTCTGTACATTCACCTAACCTTTCAAATTGAATAGAAGACTGCTGATTACTACATTTATCATCATCAACACTACCTTCTTCTAAAGTATCTTGCTTTATCCTATTAGTTTCATCAACTTCCATTTCTTTTCTGTCTTTATTACTAAGCAATTCTTCATCTTTTTTCACAATATCATCTGTTTCCATTTTTAAATCATCACAAGGTTCATCGTCTTTTTCATCTTTTATAGGTGTGAGAACAGGCATTTCCGATAACCCACTGGTTTCATCATCAGCTTTACCTTCAGCCGTCAAAACAGGTTTGCTTTCATTACCCTCAGCATCTTCCTACAGTAAGAAATATTTAAAATTAAAGCAAAAAAATACCGATAATAGAAAATACAAAGAATTCAGAAAGTCTTAATGACTACATCTCTGAATCACAATCATGTTATATTTTACTACATAAATCATTTAATTATTTAGAATTAATTAAATGTGAATTAACATTTAAATAAGTTAGCTTGTAGATCAATTTAAACATAAGTTTTAAATCTAAAACAAAATTTTACTAAATAATTCAATTAATATAAAAACACTTCTTTCATACAATAAATTTCTCACTTAAATTATATTTATTTACTGGAATATCATTCCAGAATGTTTACATAATTTCCAATGATGTAACAGTTCACTTTATTTTTTGTTTTTCAATTAGAAACTTTTAATTTTTTTACTTTTTACATTATAATGTTTAATGAAAATAATGCTAACTTCAGTACATCTAAAATGAAAAAATGTCTAACATTTTTCTTTTCTTTACAAGAATGAAAAGAACATAATTTAATAATGAAAAAACAAAAACATTTGTTAAGTAATCCTTAAAGCCATAATTGTAAGAAACAATATGGTATTTATTCTTTTCCACTCATCTAGAATCTAATCTCTAAACACCTCAGTTTAAATATACTGTATAAGTTGTTTAAACATTTCAAATCTAAAGTTCGAATGAACTTTTTCTGAGTAAATGTGTACTAAAAATGATATATTAAGTTGTTTAAAATTGTATACATTTGTGTGTATATATATATATATATTCTTTTAAATCAAATGTAATTTTTTGATACATTAATACACTTCTAAAATTGTCACAGATACTTTGCTTATTCATATTAATAATTTAACTTTGTTTATTCTAGTTAGGAAAGTAAATAAAAATTAACATCACCTTTATCTAGTTAACTTTGTCATTTATGTACTAACAGAATATGTTTCAACATTTACTCAATTTATTCATAAATAACATTGCTTACCTTTTCAAGCTTATCAAAAAGTTCTGGTTCAGCACTTTCCATTCCTTCAACAAACACACCACCGGCAGTTGGTAGACACCAATAACGACGCCAATACCTATCTTGACCATAACAATTGGCACGTAACTGTCCAGCTGACTTAGTTAATGATTCTAGGTTTTGTTCAGATTGTTTGTTTAACCTTTCTAGTTTTCGAGCCATTTCTTCGACACTTAACTTCTTATCCTCCTCCTAAAATTAATGCAAAAAATGTATAACTTACTTTCTACGCTGTAAACCAGTCAAGAATTTTATAATATACTCTGAATTTTAATAAAGCACTTTAAAAAATAAATAAAATGGTGGTACTTATCGGTTATCAGCCCACCACGTACAATTGTTATTTAAATCAATGTTTTAATCAAAGTTTTAGTTGTTGGATGGCACCACTGAAATGCTATATTGAAATAAGAAAATAAATAAATAAAATTATAAACATAATCGAACCAAACTTACCTATGCTCACTAACCTTGACTAGCTAGTGTAGGTTAAGTTTGGTTAGATTATATCTACAATTTTATTTATTTTTTATTTAAATATAGTGTTTCAGTGGTGCCATCTAAGAACTACTTAACTAACTATAGTTTGAACCTGTTGAAATAGAAAATATGTGGTGGGCATATAACCGATAAGCGCCAAAATGATTTGTGTATCTTAATTCAACATTATCAATTATACATCATTTGTTTAACAACTCCTGAAGATTCAGTACAAAGTATTCAGTGAGTCTAAAAGTAAAATTACAACTAATCTGATTATAAACCTGCCAACTAAAACTTATTACTCAGGGCAGAAGGGAATTCTTAAAAGGAGTAAACACACTTTGCAACAAAAAATTGCTTTAGAAGAACATTTTTTCTATCATCACAGGTAAAAATCTCATACAGTAACCTTTTTATGAATTTCTTTTTAAATATAATGATTATGTTTGAGTAATATTGTTCTGTGGACTTTCAAAAACCCTAAATTTTCCCAAGAAATGGGACAATTTCTTGGGACACAATCCAAGAAATTGATAAATTTTTTGAGTCATAATTATCACTAAATTTCTTATAAAATCTGTTTGCCTATTTTTTATAGCTTCACATATAATACAAAGCTTATTTATTTATTATATAACATCACATATAAGAAATGAAGTAAATGACATTAACTATAATCTTTAAAGATCTTTTTCTGGTCTTTCTTTTGTGGCCAAAAATTTTTTAAAATTTCATTTAAAACTCATCAGTAAAATAGAATTGAGCATTGTATATGAAAGATTATTTTCAAGTCGTGACAAACTGCCCTTATTAATTTGCTATCACAAACCTAGATATTTATCTTAGGTTAAAAATACTTGAGTTTATATTCTCTTTTTGCAAATTCAATCTAATTTTGCAAACATTCAATCCAAGGCAAATTATGATTAACTGCAAACCTAACAACATTACAATTGATGACTGTTCTATAGTATTATTAGCTATTATGACAATATTGTTTACAATATTGATCTTTTAAAGCTTATAAAACTGGATCTATTTTCATTTATTATTAAATTATTTGAATAGAATTCTGAATAGCTGTTTCCATTTAAGAAAGTAACTATCTTTAATGTATTCATGTTAGCACAGAATTACATTAGTATTGAATCATATGCATAAAGTATTACTTGATTATTTTTAATAGCTGATGATAGCTCACTGATTATATTAAAAATAAAAGTGGTCCTACCAAAGTGGAATCAGCACTTTTCTATCGAATACTTCAACAAATTGAGGCTTTTTTTGTTTTCTGTTTAGCTTCCGGAACCATCGTAAGGTATTACTTCAGCGAATGAATGAGGATGATATGTATGAATGTGAATGAAATGCAGTCTTGTATAGTCTCAGGTTGACCACTCCTTGGCCCACTGGGCTGGTCTACTGGTTACTGGTTAATGCGACATCGCAAATCAGCTGATTTCAAAATCGAGAGTTCTATGATTCAAATCCTAGTAAAGGTAGTTACTTTTATACATCGTGGATACCGGTCTTCTTTGGTAGTTGGTTTCAATTAACCACACTTCTTAGGAGTGGTCGACCTGAGATTGTACAAGACTATACTTCATTCACATTCATATGTATCATCCTCATTCATCCACTGAAGTAATACCTTGCAGTAGTTCTGGAGGCTAAACAGAAAAAGAGAGGTCGACCACTCTTGAGAAGTGTGGTTAATTGAAACCCAACCAATGAAGAACACCAGTATCCATGATCTAGTACTCAAATCCATATAAAAGTAACTGTGTTTACTAGGATTTGAATCTTAGAACTCTCAACTTCGAAATCAGCTGATTTGCGATGACGAATTAACTACCAGAACAACCTGGTGGGCTAACAAAATGGAGCTAATAATTTTTTAACTACTCCTGTATCTTGCTTCACTCTACATATTATTTCCTACATATAAAATATTATTTCCTACTTATAAAATAAGACCAAAATCAATTATTATTTACACATGTTATGTTTATTTTCTCTAGTTTTTATTAAAAGAATTTAAAATACATACAGCCAAAAGCTTTATTAGGCTAAAAAGATATAGTTTTTTCTTCTGAATCTACTATATCTTTTATGTTTTCTAAATAAGTTTAAGACCATATGTAATAGATTGCACTCTTCTAAACCCTAGCTATTCTCCTATTATGATTTAGATGAGATTATCATATTAAACACTAATTTTCCAAATATTTTTGAAAAAGATTAAATCCAAACTTATAGGTTTATAATCTTCTGCTTTCATTATATCAATATGTTTTTAAAATGGTTAAGTTTTGATCATTTGTAATTGTTCAAAACTTTCACCTGCTTTAAACAAGGAATTAATTGTACCTACTACTAGATCTACTATTTGTTCCCTACAGTACTTTAGGATTACACATGATACTTCATCAATCCAAGAACATTGGTTATTTTAAAGAGATTTATAAATGTTATCATTTTAAAGGATTTATAATGGAGGCATAGGGCATTACTAAGTAAAATAACTTAATTCTTAAAATCATTTTTTGTTTTGTTGATTTTCTAATAGCATAAAAACATATTTATGTTTTCAGAATGTTAGCAATATATTAAACAAACAATTGTTTTATTTTGATAATCTTAGGCATGGAAACAAGTTGTTTTTTGCTATAAAAGATTTAGTGGATAGGATGTGATTATTGATGCCTTACTTAAAGCACTGTATTTTCACATGTTCAAGGCTCAATCAGGATATTGAGAGCTGAAAATTTAGAATGTTTATATAATTATAGTTAATTAGTTTAAAACATAAGTAAAACAAGACAAATCAATAATAATGACAATGGTAATAATAATTAACAACAACAATAAAGCAATTAATGAACAATAGTAAGTAAACAAATATAATTCATAGTCATAACCACAATAATAAGCTGAATCCAGACTGAACCCAACCCGAAGTGTGGGAATGATCGATCAAGTCTGTTCGTTCTCATGCATTCCTTAGCCTGGTCTGGTAACTCTTCTCACAGTACAAACATCTGTTCATTGTGTGCCAGAAGCACTATTACAAAAGCTGATTGTTAAGCAGACCTGTTACCTTTACTAAAAGGGTTCCTTTTAGTCCCCTTCTGGATTCCTCCAATTATTATATTTTCTACTACTTTTATAATAATTGGTAGGAATCAGTTACTCAGAACCAGTCTTGGTACAGTATACAGTAAAACTGTCCAGGAGTCAAGTGATCTTCACTGGCAAAATTTTAATTTTTTTTTAAACTTGATCACTGCTGCAAAGTACTTATTTGATTTTTCACTTTGAATTGCTAACTTACAAATTATGAGACAAGCCTTAAATAAGAGTGACAATATATTCATGTCAACTGTATGGAGATAAGAAAATGTGTGTATCAAGCAGTCATAACTTCTTCACAGCAATCACAATAGAATTTGGCTATCTCAGAAGTTTAGTGTATACCCCAAATCACTAAACAAAATTAGATCATTTTTTGTAGTAGTTTAAACTGATGCTCTGTTAAGCCACTCAAGAATATCTGGGCACTTGATGCAAAATATTAACTTTACCAGCTGTGTGGTAAGAAAAATTATAGCCCAAATACCATGCAATAAATAAAGGGTTTTTATCAATTGTAATAAATACTCACAAATTTATAATTAAAAGAATTACAATAAAATGAAAAAAAATATTTGTAACACACATTGTCAGCAAATTTTAAGGTAAGTATAAAGCAAATTTTTATTCACAAAAAAAATTTCCCAAAAATATAAGTTATTATGTTGAGAGTGTTCTTTTTCAAGAAAACATAAAAATGAATTTATATTATTTTTTAATGTAAACTTCAAATAACCAAGTACTACATAATTAATAAGCAATCTAATGAGTGCAGTTTGTAGAGAATAAAAAAGGTGATGAAAATTCGATTGACACTTGTGACAATGGCATTTAGTGACACTAGATATATATCATTTAAATTAAGATACTAAAAAACAGTTATTTAACATAAAATTTTAATGAATTTTAAGACAATTTTTAATTTAATTATTTACAAACATCTTATTTTACATTGAACAATATTTAGCTTACTTCTTCTGGCTGAGTTCCTTCACTCTCATTGCCGCTTTCTACTTCAGCTTCTTCTTCATCATCTGCTTCTTTTGGCGCAGGAACTACTATTTCCTCTTCAACACCCTGTATAACCTTATCACCTCCACCACCAACAGCAGCCATTTGTCTGAGTTTGCGATTATGTAGATGTTTTAGTCTAGAAAATTAAAAAAAACCAACATGATTAATCAAACTATTCTTGTGTATCTTCCCATTTAACTAAACCATGTAATGATTGGCTTCATTACGTTTCATTATTGTAAAAAATATCAAAATTTAATTTACAAGTAACTGTTTCATGAAAGAATAAATTTATTAACAGAACAAACTTAAAAAAATAATGAAAATGTAGTACTACTCTTAAGTACTCTTAAACTTTGCACAGATCAATGAATCCTTTTCTAATGAAGACTTTCATTCATATTTATACACACTTAATCAATACTGCCACAACCTCTTAAATGGCAATATAGAAAATTATTATTATTAAGGCTTAAAATAAAATCTGTATCACTTCTCAAGCAATAAATGAACTGGAAAGGAGCAGTAGAGACCAATTTCCATTTGAACCATTTTCAGAGAAAAACCTTACAAAATGTTATGAATTTAATGTAAGAATAAACTCTGTAAAAAAAAAAAAGCTGGATAACACAAGCATTCAATCTTGTTTTAAATTCTAAAGAACAAATTCAAATAATTCAGTAACACATAACTAAACACACACCACAAATTCAACGAACGACATGGTTTAAACTGAGGTAGGAACTTACTAGCAGGGTCGTCTTGTATTTAAAAGTACTGCAAAAACAATCAGTACATTTGTGACATTGTATCTTCATTTTATAGTGGTTCTATTGCTGTGCTGCATACAAAATCTACCTCATCTACTTTTAATTTGAAATTACAATAAAAAAAAATATAAAAGGATCAGAAATTTCTACATTAAATTCCCATACAGTACTTACTTGCGAATTTTAGTTTCGGTATTCCACCGATCTCTTCGGAGCTGAGCAACTGTCTCAATAGCACCATCAATTTGCCGAATGACTGCTTTGTTTTGTAACAGTTCATTGCAAAGGAATGCAAGGATTGCTGCTTTTTGTGTGGCATTTAATGCTAGGAACGGCTTTCTTCGTAACCACTCTGACATTCGCCATGTTTGATTTTCCCTTAATGCTACAAAGAAAGCAGCATTTTTTCCACCTTCCCATACCTCATCTCCGCCATTCTCACTCATATTGTTATGATGATCTGAAACTCTTTTTTCTCTATCTCGCTCGAAATGAACACCTGTAATAATCATATGTAATTCTTGATATCATTTTCAATAATCACCATACAATTTGATTAATTTATCATAATAAATATTATTATTTATCATTCATTTTACAGCTATAAAAATATATTACATAAATGCATTAGTCTTCACTAACCCTCACATATTACTCACAAATTCTTCTGTTTTCTGGATATCTAAAATGTTAAAATTTGTAATAGTTATTCAAAGGAGACCTTTAGGAAAAATAATCATAGACCATTTTGAAGAAATATCCCCAATGGATTAAATTAAAAAGGGGTTAAAGATTATGCTGTGCATAAGAGCTGGCAATTTGAAAAAAGGGAGGTAAACTTATTTCCCTTGAGAAATAAGTTATACCACTATCAAGGGTAATTGATTTTTTTTATTCACCAATAAATGGCTAAAAATGGGTGCAAATTGATCTAAAGGAAAGCCCTCAAACATATTCATTGCTAATCCTCCTATTTTATGAACTAAAATGCTCAAATTCAGCAGTTATTCTTAAAATATTGTTATTAGCAAAAGCAATATTTATTTTACACCCATTAAGGGGTTAAATTAATTATGGAAGCCAAGAGTACAAACTTAGAACTTAGAAAACTTTCTCTTAAGAAGCAGGAGCTATTGCTGCAATGAACTTTTTTCACTTATCCCTAACAAGTATGAAGTGGGGCACAAACCAATTTTTCAAAATAACATGTCTCAGTTCCAATTGAAAAACACTGAAACTGGTAAGAAATATTCAAACAAATAATTACTTCAGTTTAGAAATTTCCTTTAAAGCCACCCCTAAAAAGGGATTGTTTGTTGAACTGGAGAAGATATGAGCAAACACTTATGAAGTAATCAATAAGTCCATTAATTTTCATTTTGATGGGATCACACAATTCTTAAAAGATGGAGACTCAAAAATAACAAAAGTTCAGCATTAAAATAAAAGTCCAGATTGTGGTAGGAAGTGAAAAATTAATAAGTCTGCTAACAGTTCTGTATTGAAGGTATGAATTTTTTTAACAGTAAACAGAAGATTGTTAAGCCACTTGTGATTACTTGAAGTAGAATTACAATAAATTTAATCCCAGAAAGTTAAAAGCACTTGAACAAATTTTAACAATATGAATTTTTAAACAGAGAAATAATGTAACAAGAAGTAAAATTGTATACACAACTGAAGTAAACATGTGCAGAAAGCATATCCAGAAACTGCCTGGTCTCAGGGGATCTAAGAATATGCATGCTTTAGTCACCAGTAGCTTCTAGAAATGGACAGGTTTCATTTAAAAATTAGTATCTAAGTTATTAATAAAAACCTTAAAGTTTGAGTAAGATGTCAATAAGATCAAAACTTTCACAGAGTTTAGATCAATTAACTCAACAGGGACTACTTCAAAAACAGTTCTATGTATGTACTTCAATAATACTCCACTTTTAATAATTTTTTTTTTTTTTAAATTGAGGAACTTTCTCCCCTTATCCAGGAGGATTTTCTGTAGAATTTAGTTTCAAGTGAAATTTGCAGAATCACATAACCTTTTTCATAATACTCTTGTCAGCGCTCATTTATAAATATAGCATTATAAAACAAATGCTCTAATATAAGTTAAAATTGGGATAAGATATATCTTACAAATTCAATTTTAACATAAAATGAAAAAATGCCATGATAAAAATGTATTAAGTAAATTATTGCATATATTTGTAAATATAATTATAAACCGGAATGACATGAATTAATATCCATAACTGTAGACCTAAAAAATAATTAAGAATACAATTTAAAATCTGAGTTAACGTTACAATGTATAAATAAGACATCTTTTACTAAGGTAATACAATTTTGATTACTCTTGCCTTGAACTTTCTGCAACCATTTAAGTAGATGCAAAGCTGAGAAGATTTGCATATTAAAGAAACAATTCCTCCAGCAGGCTGCTTGGTTTGAGTTCAGAGGTGTAGCGCAATTTTATGAGTTGTTCAACCTTTCAGTGTGACAGAATACCTCACCCCTGAAACACTGATGATGTACAACCAGATAAAATTGGAGTTGCTTATTGTAGCACCACCAATGACTGCTAGTACTGCAGTTACAATAGCACAAGTTGTTAAGAGTCAACAATGGTTGCTTATATTACAGTGATAGTAGCAAAGCCATGAGCACTGGCAGAAGTGGGTTACAATGGAAATAGTAGCAGTGTTAGTGTATCAACAGTGGTATCCCAACTGAAGCTGAATTGAAATTGTAATGACGAAAATATTCCAATCGTAAAAGAAATATGCGGATGAAATACTTGATGGAGGAACTGAAGTTGTAGTGTTAGTGATACTACAGTAATGTAGTGGAAGCACTGGTCGGTGTCATCAAAGTCGCAGCAGTAGCACAACATGACCTTGTGAATACCTTTCACAATCATTTTCAATGCCTGCTTCTTCTTTTTTGATTTTTTATAAGTAAAGGCTATGGATAATAAAATTTCTATTTTTAGGAAAGTACAAGTAAAGAATATATAAAAAGTGCTTTTTCTGTATCAGTTTTCATGTATGGTCATTTCCTTTTGCTATTTTATGTTACAGATCAACATTATGTCTCAATGATATATTATAACTGCAATATGGTTTATATATTATAATAAAATATACTCTGATCGATATAGAAAACTGAATAAACAGATTTTTAATCAGATAATTAATTGGCATACAGTAATGATTATAATCATAACCAGATAATATATTGTTTTATTCTTAGTTTTCATTAGAACAGTTTTCACATCTCTCTGGGTTAGTTCAGTAGCATTACATTATCTTCTTATGCAATCATTTAAATAATTTGTGAACTAGCAGCACTTTTTAGTTTTGTTGGATAGTTTTATTTCAACTACTGTTTATATCTGTTAGTTCATCAATAGCAACTTTTCACTCAAGTACCTTTTGGCCTTGTAATTTTTAAATCAGTTAATGGGTAGGTGAAATTAACTTTCTTAATATTAAAGATAGACTGGCTGGCAGCCGTTTTGCTCATGATTCTAATTAAGTATTAATGAATTATGAACAACAGAAATTAACTGTGAAAATTCTAGATATTGTAACATGTTACTCGACATTTATGAAAACCTAATCTCTACCTTAAAAAGAGAAATATTTTAAAAGGTTAATCCTAAAAGATTATTTATTCTACTTTTAAATTATATGTTTATTTCATGGCAAAAATAAAATTAATTTAGAAAATTTCTAATACTAATCAAGCCAAAATAAGATGGTGGCTAGAATAGCCTAGCCAGTGTATTGCCATGTCAGTTATAAATAAAAATGAAATGCTATTCCTTTAAAGCTGCTCAAACTTGAAAATAAACAACTTTAACAGATTTAAAAACAAAAATTCAAACTCAAAAGAAAACAAGCTATATATTTAACTAACTCTCAACTAAAACAACACTAAAATTAACATCAAACAGAAGGTACTGATTCTACATCCTAAAATCAGTAGCTTTTACAGGTTCCTTGTACAAGAACAACATTATAATTTATAAATAATGTCAAATACTTTATGCATGCATAACTATGTATTAACAAAGATATAAATGGTCTACCTGTTAAAGCTTTAACTTCTCCAGTAGCATTGGCGTATAGATATATCCTCAGTATTTCTGATAGGTTTGCATGTGTAATATCGGCCTGTTTTAAGCTCTGACCAAGAAGTGTGGTATGTCTAGCAGGGTTTGGTATACCAGGATCTTCAATTGCACAGATTATAAGATGTGTCATTACTGATAATAATTCTTCTTCAGCTTCTTCATCACCTAATAAAGCCATCTGAAGACTGTTTAAAGTAGGCAGACTATCCATATCTACCAAGAAAAGAAAACCTTACAGTATAGCACAAATAAAATCTGGATTTTTATAAAATGAAGGCACTTAAAATAATCTTTAGGACACATGTTAGTAGATATTTTTACAAAAATCTTATACCTTATCTTTCTAACTTTACAATGGGTATTTTCTATATTAAATCTACAACCAGCAATTAGATTTGTCTAAAGCAGCAAAAAAAATAGTAATTAATGGCAAACTTTAAAAAAAAAAAAATTGTTCAATTAATACTAACTACAATAGTTTATAAGCTACTAGAACATATGAAATAAGATGAACTAGATTAAATCCATTTCAGTTTTAGAAGGTGTACAGGTAAAAAGGAGGCTATTCTGGCCCTCAGACTAATCTTAAGAAGAAGAAAGCTACATACATGTGTTGTGGATATGGAGAAGATATTCTATAATTTAAGATGGAAAATTTTTAAAATTTTACAGAAAATCAAGCTGAAATACAGGGAAAGAAGAGTTACTTACATTCTGTATAATAATCAGGTAGCAAGGAGTCATCCTTCAGAAAGATGACTCCTTGAGAAGAGAGGGAACCAGCTTGGTTAGTTCCTCTGCTTTGTTCTGTCGTCAGTACAGCCATGAGTGAGCAAAAGGTTCTGTCAAAATGTATAATCGTAAAGTTTTTAACTAACAAAGGCGTTAAATCTGCGAAAATTTTAACTCATTTAAATGTACAGTTTGGGGATGCCACTCTGTCCCAGAACTGAGTGTATACGTAGGCCAGACAATTTAAGGGCGGGTGAGAAAATGTAGAGAACAAAAGTCATGATTGACGCCCAAGGTCAAGTCTCACAGCTGACATCTGTGTTGTTTGAGAGCTTATCTAAGGTGATCACTGGTTCACTGTTGAAGAAATTATGTCAGAAGTGGGTATCAGCTAAGGGAGTGCTCAGTCCATTAATACTGATCATCTTGGCTTTAAAATAATTAGTGCTTGATGGGTTCTGAGGTTGTTGACTGAAAATAAAAACAGTTCAGGTTGAAGATCTGTAAGAGACTTCTGAATTGATTTTGCCAAGAAGGGAACAATTTTTTGAGGCGCATCATCACATGTAATGAGACATGGGTCCATCATTACACTCTGGAATCAAAAATGGTGAGCAAGGAGTGGCAAAGGAAGGATGAGGGCTACTCAGTGTCAGCTCTCTTGTCATCCATCTGTCAGCCGGAAAAGTTCTTACAAGATTTTTTTTTACTTAAGGGTAATTTTAATCATTAACTTACTCATTAATCAACGAAAGGTGCATGGAACCCTTACTATCGCCAACTGCTACAATAAAAAAAAGCTGCCTACCGAAATAAAAAAATGGGTCTGTCCCATAACATATACCATGGGGTAAGAGATGTCATCCTTCTCCATGACAATGCCAGGCTACACACCGTGATTTTGACAAGGGATAAATTGGAAAAAATGTTCTGGGAAACCCTCAGCCACCTTCCCTACAGTCCAGATTTGTCCCCCCCCAGTAACTATTTTTTGTTTGCATCCTTGAAAGAACTGCTTGGAGGGGAAACGATGTTGTAAACAATGAAGGCGTCAAAGAGCATGCAAAGAGAGTGCAATCACTGGCAGAAGTATGTAGATCATGCAGAAGACTATATAGAAATAATGAAGGTATAAATTGAGATATTATTAATTAATAAATTTATAAAAATAAAAAAAAAAATTACTATATATATTTGATTCTCTCTCGCAGAAGTAATAGAGGATTTAAAAGAAAGATCTAAGAATCAAGTAACTAAGAGAAAATAAAGATGTTATAATTTGCTGATAAGATTGATTTTATTTTTATAGAAATCAAAATGTGTTTGAAGAAATAATGGGTGACATGGATTAATTGCTAGAAGAGAAATTCACTTTGAAAGTAATTAAGGCTAAAACAAAGGGAATGAAATGAGCAGAAATGAAGGTAATGAGGAGTAGAATATTATGAAAGGGGTATATTACACCAGAAGTTGCAAAGATTGTTAATTATAAAGGTAGATGAAGTAAGGTAGATATCAAAAGCAGAAAACTGGCACAAAGAGCTTTTATGCAGAACAGAAATCTGCTTTTATCAAGTCTGCTTTTATCTATGGATTAGAAAAAATATTAAATGTGGTGTGTTATTAATGGTAGTAATATATGAACAGAAGGAAAAACAGAAAGGTAGACAATAGATACCTATGTGGTTCTACAGAAGGATATTGAAAAACTTAAGTCGTTTAATAACGTTGAAATGAAGGGGTCTTCTTAAAAATGAACAGATAAGAACAATCTGAGGTACAATCTCATAGATAGAACTAAATTGGTAAGTCATAAATTCAATTTTCAAGCCCTTTAGTTCATATCATTAACAGATATGTTGCAGTAAGATCTGTACAGAAATACAAAAACTGAAATGATTATTGTATGGTTTTTACTGATAAATCACTGATGTCACTGATTTGCCAATTGTATTTACATAAAAAATAAGCTCTGAGAAACTTCTGAAATATATTGACCAGACAGATCATATCAGGCAGGTTTGGATTCAGAATGAGCTGTTCATATTGCTAGTAACTGTTGCATGATAAGGATGAAATATCAAATTTTCTCAAGGAATCATTAAGGTCTCTAGATTATATCTCTATATATCTAAATTACATACCACTATGTAGAAAGCAGATGCCATATACCTTCTATATAGCAAGGAAATATATTACAACTACCTCTGACTACTTGTAACTTGATACAACACTAGAAGATCCAGCTTTATGTGAAAAACAGCAGGAAACCGTTTAATTCCATACCTATTTAATTAATCGTTAGTCGTTAAATTCAATTAGTCATTTAACTCTATTGATAACTGAATGTAGTTACTCTTAAGCCTTAGTCTGTGAAGGCCAATCAAGAAAATCTTACTTATTTGCTTAAACTGAACAAATGTAATAGTTATATAAATAATAGAATGGCACGTACCAAATCCTAATGTTTCACCAAAATTATGGAGGAATTCAAATACCATCATAGTATCAGCAAAAGACTGCCCAGACAACTTCAACCCTGGAATTCTATTCAATGATGGAAGAGCCTTCAGGTCTAAAAATTAAAAAAAAAAAACAAAAAAAAAAAACATAAAATAACATCAATAAAAAAAAATAGAAATAGAAATAATTTAGTTTAGAATTTAATAACAAATTATATTCAGCTGCAAATACAAAATAAAAAGAAAACACTCTTACCTTATTTTTTTCATTTTTTCTTTACATTTATTTAAAGAAGTCAAAGCAGTTTCAAGTCTAGGCCCATCATCAGTGGCGTACGTATTTAAAAAAAAAAACATATTATAAATATGCATAAAATAAAATAAAAACAAAAAAAAATTAAATAATAGATTAAATATTTATTCATTCAAAGAGTAAATGTTATTTATTAATTATAAATAACTGATATAATACAATATGAGTAAGAAAACAATAACATTATTAATTACAGTATTAACACTTTAGCTAAGTGTCTGTGCGACTACAAATAATCCATGAATACTGCGCTTCATGAAACATCTTAATTATAAAATACTAGATTAAGAATCTAAATCTTAATAGATTATAGAATCTATTAAGTGTTATTGGTTTTCTCAAGTCGCAGGCCAATAATGTTTACAAACATTTGTACATTACTATCAGATTTTAGATACACTTTTTTTTATTTGTATAAACCAATGATTTCAGTAAAACTGCATTTATAAACATTTTTTTAAAAATCTACAGTTAAAGCAAAAGGAATGTGGATAAGGATAAATGTATGTGTTGAACTTCATCAAGAAATGATTTTAATATTACATCTCCTTATCAATAAGAAAGCCTTCATAAACTGTAAAAATAGTACTTTGTGAAGATTACAATAGTTTGCTATCAATGAAATTACTTATAAAGCAAATGTTTTTACAAAATGTTTAAATTCATAAGAAATTCAATTAAATATTAGTATCAAAGCAATTTAACAACTTATGTCTCATTTAATATGGTATTCTATGCATACTTATAAAGATAAAAAGAATCGACTGAAAGGGTCAATGTAATCGGTTGTTATATAGAAATATTAATTAGACTTAAACCATACAATGATGCTTGACCTGGTTTGTAACTTCAGGTGGATCTGGATGACATGTTGGTAACTGAGAACCAAGCACTTTCAACAGAAAACTATAAAGTTTAGAAGGAATTCAGGCGTTCTAAACTTATTCTTATATCATAATTTCACAAGAGCTAATTTTTAAGATCTGGTTTTTTTTTCAGGAATATATGTTTAGATGTTACTTAGCTAGACAGATATTAATAAAACTGTGAATGCTTTTATCATCTTGTTTAGGCATTCTTAAGCCTACTTAAACGGTGGGCAAGTCTAAAAATAAAGCCAACTATCCACGTCAGTTAACAAAAGATATATAATTCAAAAGAAGTAATGAAATTAAACTGGGTTTAGAAATTAAAAATATGTAATATTTTACCTTAAAATTTTTGTTTTTATGGTAAAATGTTTTAACCTTAAAATTAAAAATGTATAATTATGATGAGGAAGTGATTGTAACAGACTAAAAAAAAAAATCTTAATTTGTATTAAATATAGAAAAAATACACAAAAAAGCAGTACTACCTTCAAAGTAGTTAGTACTTCAATAACAAGTTTTAGATAAATGAGGAAAAAATCGAGAACATAAACACAAGTTTTACCTACACGAAATGCACTTTTATACATTTTACAACAACTTTGGTGTACTTTACATTGTGTTTTTTTCTCTCCAACCACAGAAAGAGAGTTTTTTTCTCTACCAATCAGTACATCTACCTATTTGCGTAATAACAATAAATTTTTATGAAAAACGAACCTGCTAGTTCCATATCTTCAGCAGGTTTTCTTAATTCACGAAGAAGTTCAACTTCTATCCTTCGTTGTTCCATTCTTTTTTCTCTAGATGCGAGTTTTTCAGCTCTTGCTTCTTGTCGTTTTTTTTCTCTTTCTTCCATTCTCTTCCTCATTTCCAGCGCTTTCACTAGAGCCATGTGCTGACGTCTCCTTTCTCGCTCCTAAGAATATTTCACAATATATTTACTTATTCATTACATTATATACAATAAAAATATATGTTCAATAAAGGACTAGCACACTATTAAATATATTTTAAATATTTATAACAAAATTTAATAAGCTAAAGAAAATATGTATAACACATAAATATTAGCAATAAAAAAAAATTAAAAAAAAAACACTAAATCAAAAATAACAAAAAACTATTATTATTATACAACAGATAAAACACATAAGTATGAATCTTTTACATTAAATAACATGTAAATTGTAATAATAGATCAACAAAAGTTATGTTCGTACTGTGATGGAGTAAAAAAGCTTATATTGTACAAAGTAGCCAAAGAAAGGGTTTAAGCAGAAACAGCTTTGCATAATGCACATTATGCAAAGAATTTAAACTTCATGGACTATAATATATATAAATACAGGTGCCTTATAGAAAATTTATATTTATTATTTATAGATATATAATACCTTAATAAAAAGGTTTCAATAATCACAATATTAGAAGCAGTAAGAGGTTTATGAATTTCATTTTTAATAAACCCTCAAATCTGCTGCTACCTACAAACCAATTTATAAACCGAAAAAAATAAATGGTTTTACATAAAACAATAAAATTATAGTAATTAAATAATATTTCATTGAAATAAGAGTAATTTATTATAATAAAACAGCACATCCTACGAAATAAGAGAATTGGTTACTACAAAAGTCATATCAAGTCGATTACATTTATCCAGTGAATTTTTTCATTTCAGGCACGAAGCAAATCTTACAACCCATAATCTCAACTACCTATGAACATTTAACAACATAAGAATAAAAAAACAGATATAAAGACCTATCTTCAGATATCTATTTGTTTCTAGATGTAATTCCTTTGGTTGAAAATTATATAATCGCACATTGTTTTTTCTGCATTTTCCTATAGAACTTAAATTACTCGAACACATTTTATATAAATCTGAATGACAATCCATATAAAAGGCATATCTATTCCTCTATACGTTTCATTTCTAAATTACCTTTATTACTTATCATGTTTTGTTTATTACTCTGCTTAAAATATTTTCAACTTGCTATAAATTCTTTGTTCTATTATATCTATCATTGTAATGGCCAACTGTCAATATTTTCAAATGAGAGGCTTAGAAGAGAACTGTAGAGTTGTTTTGACTGTTCACAATTTACTGAATGAAAATAATGAAGGTGATTTCACTAGTAGCTTTCACCTCCAAAAAGAAAAAATACAAGACAGATGTTAGTTTCTTCTCTAACCAAACTTCAATTGCAGTCAGTCATGTGATATTGCAAAAGCAGAAGAATTGAAAAGAAAACAATGAATATGAAAGAAAAAACTTGTTTTTTACATGATTACACACTAAACTAATACATCAAACTTGATCCCATCACGTATTTTTTGCTTTCAAAGTTTATTACAATTTTGTATAAAAACAATAAATTTATAGTTAAAAGAGTAAAACAAAAGAACTACTTTTTAACATGATAGGACATTAAATATTATATAGAAAATACTATGTATCATTTTGAAATAAGCAAGACAGAGGTGATTTAATAGTTTTACATTATTATGAGGTTAAACAACAATGTATGCAACTATGTGTTCTGATCGCATTAGGAAAAAGTGGTCATTAACAATCACTCCTTTCTTAAATCTACATCTAAGCGATTTAATTTTTATGTTTTTATGATTTAATTTTATGTTTTATGATTTAATTTTTTATGTTTTAGATTGCAAAATGAATAAAAAATATTTCAAAATTTTAATTAAATCAGGATAATAAAAATTGAACTTTTCAGTTATGTTGAACTTATTACTTATTTCAGTCATTATTTGTAGTTGTTAATGTTTTTACAATTAACTCAAAAAATTTTTTTAAAATTCACCAGTAATAAAAACTTCTGATCTCGTTTGCTTCCATATAATCAGATTCCTGCTTTACAGTAACCAGAAGTAAACTTTTATGAACAAATAATTGAAGATTTTCAGCATAACCAGGATGCAACCGAGGTAAGTTTTTGTTGCAATATATATGTAATTAATAATAAATTCACATCTTTTCACAGTATTTTAAAGAATCTGATACAGATTATTCTCAATAATGTATATATTACTGGGACCTGGTAAGTGTGCCTTGGCAGGGGGTGGTGTGAGAGACGAAAAAATGTGGTTGTGTCATGCCAGTATCTAGCACTTATCTTGTCAAAGCAATCCTTTTACTAGTACTATTCTAGCTGTAAAATTCAGCACTAATTGTTTGTGTAATGTAAGTGCAGTGATCATTCCTAAACTAGCTTCTTGAAGTTTTCCTTTCAGTCAGCAAAATTTTTTATTTCTTTGTCACAAATTATTTGCTCCGACTGTTTTTCATTCTTAATTTCTTCCTTTTTTTTTGTCGATGAATTAATCATGAAATAATAAATATGTTATTTGTGCTGGGTAAATTATGTTTTGTTAAATGTGGTTAAATCAAGCAAGTGTTTAGATTACTGTTTCTAGTGTTAGATTTTCACAGTTAGATCAAGTCAAATATAGCTCAAATAGAGATAAATAAGCACAAAACAAAGAAAGTAACTGATAGTGAAGGACAGGAGGAATTAATCAGATATGTTACTGAAAAACATAATTTTGAGGCAAAATCAAACATTTCTATCCTGCATCTTAAGCGACTAAATGCATCACTTACTACAGTAGAAAATTAGAGAGGTTCGTTGTGAAAATTTGATGAAGTGGTAAATAATAAGAAAACATTAGAAGAAAACCCAGGGACTTCATAATAAAAATTATCTATGCTGATAAAAACATAATATTCTGTATTATCCAAAAATTTTATGTCAATAAACAAACTGTTCTAACTGTTCCATAGTTACTGCCAATAGTGAAATGAAGAATACACTTCCCTTGGGGCTGAAGATTACTGTTGAGACTGATAAATGGGATGGGATTTAAATGAAGGAAATGCCAAAGTAAAAGAAAGATATAAGTGGAAAAGCCAAATAATTTTTTGATGCGTTACACATATTTACTGGAGATGAAAGCCTTGAGAAAAGCTGTGAAAAATACATTTTACTTGGACTGATAGCAATTTAACATTTCAAAAATGTTGGCAGTGAGACAATGTTTTTGGAATTGTAGACAACTGAAACGTAGCTAATCATTTAATAATATTACTTGAAGGAAGTGAGGAAGAATTTGTTACTGGCACTAAAACTGGTATACACACCTGGGAACAACTACCAGAAACTATCACGGGCAAATGAATTATAATACCTTTGAGAAATAGTTGAGGGAAAAATTATTATCAAATATTCCTGATCAATTGATAATTTTAATAGATGCTCCATACTATTCCATCTAGGCTGAAAAAGTACCAACAAAAAACTCAGTTAAATTAGAAATAATAAACTGGAAAGGAGTACATTGCGATTTATCAGTCAGAAAGGAACAGCTCATTCAGTTACTACAGTTACACAAACCAAAGGAAAAAGTTTACAAAATTGTTGCATATCTGTCTAGTTTAGATTATAAAGTTGTAAGGGTACCTCCATATTTACGTCCAGCTGAACTGGCTTGGGCTAAAGTAAAACAATTTCTGAGAGAAAATAATTGTGTTGACTTAAATCTAGATAATTCAAAGAAACTAACCGACATGAACATCAAAACAGTAACTCTAGGTGACTGGAAAAATTCAAAAGTAACAAAGGAAGAATACTGAAAGAAATACTTGAAGGAAGAATACTGAGCTAAAGGCAGAATTGTTTGAGATTAAATATTCACTTCTTCAATGCTGAAGACAGCAGTGAAGAACTGACCATAGAATTTGATAAGCACAAGTACAAAAATTATTTATGTAGTAGTAGAAATATTCATTTCTTTTTAGAAAATGTAAAGTAGGGTAATTTAAATTTAAAACCTTAATTTTTTAAAAAATTAAATTTTGTTAAAAAAATAATATTATTAGAAAAAAACCTATTATTGTCATTAAATTCAGTAAGTAGTTTAAAATAATATAAATAATTAATTTTGTTAGAAGAACAAATTTTGCAGTTAAGATAGTAGCAGGCAGTATCCATTTTGGTAGTGTGATATCACTACTTATTGAATGACATTTTAGTACTGTCATCTATTGCTCTCTCTTGCACAATACGTTCCTTACAGAGGTACACTTACAATTCCAGTAGAGTACAGTAAGTTTACAAATATAAAAAATTTAAAATTTTCTGTTCTTCAAAAATAAAGAATGATAATTATTAGTCCACAATTGAGTAATATAATAAATGTTTTAAATTCCTGGTTATTTTCAGATTTTTATTTTTTTTTATAAGTAACATTTTTTATGGATAAAACATTTTATCCATAGTCCTTACTGATTTAAAATGTTAAAATTATATCAGAAAACAGATCTGTACAATAAAATTAAATAAGACAAATTGCCTATTTTTTTTCAAGAATACAATTTTTAAATCCAAAGTAATGTTTCATTTCTTTTTTGTGATAAAACAAAATAAACCATAAATTCAATTAAAAAAAATCATTAGTATGATACATAAAACATTAAGAGTAGAACTTTCCTTAAATAATAGATAATTCCACAACAGAACTCCAACAAATTTAAAAACTTTAGTTTTAAATATACAAATTATAACATAAAAGCACATTAAACATAACCGTAAGTAAAGTAAAATATATATATATACATATATAAGAAATTATAATACAAAGGAGGAAATAAATAAAAAAATTAAATCGGTATATAAGATACACTTGTTTTTAACTTTTAAATAATTGTTTAGGAATAAATATTAGTTTTCAGTTAGTAAGAAAATACCAGGAGTATAATCAATTTATAGGAATTAGTTATCCTTAATTATAATCAATTATTCACTGGTCAAAAATGTTCTGAGCAAACAATTCTAGTAACTCATTCTCTTCATAATTTTAATTTTATTCATACATCTAGTGTGTGCTTAAATAAGTCTATGATTAATAATTTATACAGTAATAACCACAGTAGATTATATAAAAGCAAATAAACATGGTTCCAATACAACTCAAATAACAAACAGGTGTTCAGAAAGAGTAACTGGAAATGTGAATCACAAAAAAGTTTTTTTTTTTAATTTAATTTTTTTACTGAAATAAGGTAAACTTTAAATTGAAGCTTCCAGTAGCTAAATGAAAAATCTAAATGACAAAAAAATTCAAATAAAACAACAATTTAAGCTGGACATTTCACTGTATTTTATCTGCAAATTTTCATTGAGGATTACATCTACAATATGGGAAAAAAACAAGGGACTCACATTTAAATTTATCATAATATGTAATTAGATATACTGTATTTAAAAAAAAATATTTTGAGTATAAAAATAATGACATAGATAACAGAAAAAAATGTATTAATTTTTCCCAAACCAACAAGTTAGTATAAAAATCATGCAATATTTATTGAATAAAACTCCAAAAAAGTAATTAAACTGGATGCTTACCTTTAAAAACAATCCCTTTTAACATTTTATATTTCAGGTGATACACATGCATTCCTAGTAAATTAAATCAGGATTATTCTAGTAAAATAAATCACACTGCTCAAATCCACCCACAAGGTATTACACCATATTAACTTCACTAGAACCACACATGACCTATTTGATTTCTATATGATTCAAAGTTAATAATAGTTCCTTTTTGTCACAGATTAGTTAAATATATTTTGAGCTATATTTCTACAATAGATATTATCATAAAAGATAATACAACTTAAAATAATTTATTAACTCTTAATTTCACAAAATTAAATTAAAAATATCAATTATGATTTGTTTATAAAAAATAAAACTGAAATATTTCATTTCTACTTCTCTAATGTGGAAAAGTTATACAAACTCAATATAGCTGATATTATTCTGTCAAAAAATCCTGCATAAGATGTGTAACATATTTATAAAATAGTAGTAATTGAGTTAGTTGAGCAAATTAAGAGAAGAGTAGTTATACAGTTCATGGAAATAATGAGAATCTGACAAAATTTATCAGAGATACATTAGATATTAAGCCTCTGGATAAAAAGTATTAGTTAGAGAAAGCAAAAATTATTTACCAAGTGTTGTTAAACAAAATAATGAAAGAATTTTGTAAGTAATAATTTTAATTAGAAAATTAACAGTTGAAGTAAGAGATATCAATAATTAAAGTAATGCTGATATTTATATATATATATTTTATACATACATAAATATATATATATATATATATATATACTTTATATTACACATATTAAGCCTTTTTAAAACTATTTCATATTTTAAACAACACCCCTATTGATAGCAATGTATGTCAGCGATTTAGATTATTTATAAATATACATGATATAAACAACTAAGTCTAATCAGAGGTAACTGATTCATAGTAATAAATCCTTTCAAATTCACCCAACAGTTTCATATATAGTGTGAATAAAATAATTTAAGACACCAGTAGACAGCGATATACACAGAAGTAAGATTGATACCAAATAAGTGCAATGATTAAATAAAGATAAACAATACATAAATATATTCTGGTCCTTAAAATCAATATCATGTGCATAATGGTAATAGTACTCTAGAATAAAATAATTACAGAAAATAATATACCATAAAATGTAGCTACAGTTAGATTTTTCCTTTTAATTAAACAATAAATTGTAGTAATACCACATAAAAACCATTTTTACAATGAAAATACACCCGGTATGAATTCTGAAAGTATCTCAAATGTAATGTTCATAAAATTGTTACCACATATATTTAATTATATAAATCCACATGAAAAATTACTGATTCACTCTCCCCTGGACGAAATTCTAATTATTAAGTAGATCTTGGGAGTGCAAAAACATTTAAGACAGTTTGTTTCCCAATGATTAAAACTGATAGGAAAGTCCACAGTATGACCTCCACAGAGATTACATCCCTGAATAATAATAAAAAATGTGTGATTATTTTTAAAAATCAATATTACAAATATTACTTTCTGTAATATTCAGAATGAAACTTAAATATACATTTAACAGAAAAAATGTACCCAATACAAAAAAAAAACAACAATAAACTAGCCACCATCATTGTTTTTTTTCAAAACCATGAATATATATATATATATATATACTTTTAAAATGTGAACTATCCAATCTGCCACAGCACTAAATTCCTAATTAACAAACCATCTAAAATATAGAGAAAAATTTGCAAATTTTACAAGCAAACAGTAAAAGTAATGAACTAAAAAAACTTAGAAAAAATATACATAAAAATAAAAGTAAATCTATTAATGTGAATACATTATGGAGATGGGTGGTCGGATTAATTTGGCATTACGTTAAAACGACCTAATTTATAAAATTCTGTACATTACTTATCGTTCATCCTAATGTATGTCGAAGAACGGTTTGATTTAGATAATATTTCTAAAAAAAAAAAAAGATACAATACATTTTCAATCATTAATTGTTTCTAAGCTGATATACCAATGAAATAATTTTAAACAATTTGTTACACAAAAATTAAACCAAAAGTTAAGGTACCAATCAAGTAAACCAAGGACCCCCTACTCCTTCAATTTAATCTAACTTACACACTAGGGATATAAAAAAAATTAAAGTTTAGATTCAACTAGTACACTGCACTTTACGGTAATTATTATTCACTAATTTATTTATAGCATAAAACTAAAACAAACAGCAACTGATTGTTAAACTGTTCTGAAAAAATAATGAAAATTCACAATTTTTTTGTTAAAAAAAATGCAATAATTTAAAAATGGACTATCAAAGACTTCTGATATCACATATATTTTTATACAAAATAAAACAATAACAATGTACAAAATAATTTAATTTTAAAATTCCATCACATTTATAATAACATAAAGGAAATTTGAATTAAATTACATTATTACTCTTCATAACATTTCTTCATTATTTCAATATAAAAATATTACAATTTCAAAAAAAGATTACAATTTCTATTTACTGAAGTGTTTTTTATCAATGCTTACCCACCCTCAATAATGTAAGATAAAAAAGCTTATTTTCGTACGTCCAAGAAATGGTAACTAAAAGAATATTTAATGTGCAACAAATATTTATTGCACTTTCTTCACATTAGTTTAATTAAAAATAAATTAAAATAATGAATTTCTGTATTTCTTTGAAAAAATGTCCTATCGTATATTTGAAAAAGATTACTATGCATTTATTAACTATGTATTTTGCAAGTAAATACAAGTACTAATATTCAAAAGTTGTATTATAAATTTAATAAAATGTAATAATACAACTAATTTATTTTCATCAATGGAGACAATATTTCTCTAAACAAGTAATTTTTAAATGTTTTTTTTTAATTTTGAAATAATTAGTTTTTATAATAAAGCAATGAGCAAAGGAATGTATAAAAATACTCAATAGTTTACAAATAAATAAAACTACTGCAATAGTTAACGTAAGAACAAAACATAAGAGTAAGGCGGAACATGTAATAAAAATGAGAATTATTTCAGTTTCAGAAAGAAAATGTAATAAGGAGGCAATTTTACCTCTAGATTAATATAAAAAAATATGAATAAAGATAAAACTACTTGTCATTCATAGATCTTCAGAATACATATGATAATATAAACTGGAACAATAACCTAATTTTATTCAACATTATAATTTTGTGAAGAACTTAAAACTATTTTTATGGAAAAGCAGTTTTTAAATATAAATGAAAAAGAATGAATCTTTTTCAATAGCAGGCAGCATTTCTAAAAATTACATAAAAAGTGTAAACAATCTTTTTCACTACAAAATCCCAATAGGAATTCCCGATACTTTTTACTCCAACTTAGATATAAATTAATCTTTGTTTCTATTCTTCGTACATAATTTATTTAAAAGTAAAATCATATTTAAGCAGTACAATAGGGGACATATAAATGACTAATCCAATCTTGAATTTAGGTGGTAACAATAATGGTGATCTTTTATACAAAATAATAACAATACTACAAGGTTTTCAACTTAAAAGAGACCCAATCACTTAGTGGTTTATACTAAATGCATATTTTTCTTAAAATGCATATATTGGTGTAAGATGAATAAAATAATGTGGAAGATATTGGAACGACTGGAGCTGGAGTGTGGAGTACCATTTATTGTTTACACATCTGAATATTGCCAATCTGTGTTGAGCATTGCCTTATGAAAAAGATTGCATAATTGTGTGTTGTTGTTTGTTAAGATGTAGTTAACTGTTAAAAAATGTGTATTCATGATGAAATCTCATGTTATGTGTTTCCAAAAGTTCAGGGAGAAATTTGAAAAGGAAGTATCAGTGAAAAGAGTTAGTTATTCAGAAGTTAGTTAAAAAATTTTGTGAAACAAGTTTGGTGTTGACCGAAACATGCCTGACACAGATCAGTTTTAATGATGCAAGTTACACAGGACATTAAAGCAGCAGTTATAAGATATCTTCAACATAAAATATTTGTGGAGAATAAGCCGGGGAAAAAACATTTCACTAGTTTCAGCCCACACAACGGTGAGGAGAATGCTGAAATGTTACCCGTATCAAATGCAGGCTTTCCATGAGCTAACTAATGCTGATTATGCTTAAAGGGTTCACTACTGTAAAGAAGTTCATTAGAGGCAACACTGGCATTTTAGATCAAGTGTTTTTCACAGATGAAGGGTAGCTTCGTCTTTTTGGTTATGTTAACAGTCAGAACTACTGGACCTGGGGTACTGAAAACCCAAACATTTTCTTTGAATTTCCTCTACAACCACAAAAAAATAGACATATAATATGTGGTTTCAGGACAACGAATAATAGGACCCTTGTTTTTTGAAAAAACTTTGGATGCTGCCATCTACCAAGAAATTATCCAACAATAAGTGTTTCTTGCCTTACTACAAGAGTAAGAGCATGACTGCTGATTACAGCAGGACAACACCACTTGCCATATAGCTGACTTTCTACTGTGGAGATGCTACAGATTTTTTTGATAGAAGAATCATTTCTAAAGGACTGTGGCCACTAAGATCCCCTGATCTGACTAGTCCAAACTTCTTTCTGTGGGGTTATTTAAAAGAAATTGTTCTAGGTGCGATTCACACACTCTGCAGGAATTGAAGACAAACATTACCAATGCCATCAAGGAAACAGAGTACAGCTAACAAGAGTAGCAAGGAACATGGTTAAATGTATATAGAAGTGGATGGACATCATTTTCAACACCTTCTGGAAATTATTATGTGTTTCCTAATAAATTATTAATTATAGACTAAACTAAGTGATGGGGTCTCTTTCAAGTTGAACACCTGTACATGCTTACTTGAATTTATGTGAATCAGAATATGCAGTCAGTTGAATAATATTATAAATATAATATATTTAACTAAAAGTAAAAAATTGAATAAATAGTAACATATTAAAATAAAAAATGTCAGACGTTCAAGAGAAATCTATGAAGTTAACTAGAAAAAAAATGAAATTACAAAATAATAACTTAATTTTTTTGTCTTCAATCATTTGCCTGGTTTGATGCAGCTCTCCAAAATTCCCTATCTAGTGCCAGTTGTTTCATTTTGGTACAGCCCCTACATCCTACACCCCTAACAATCTGTTTTACATATTCCAAACATCGCCTGACCACACAACAATTTTTTCCATCTACTGTCCCTCCAATATCAAAGCAATTATTCCAGGATGCCTATAATTCTGTCTCTTCTTTTAACTACATTTTTCCAAATGCTTCTTTCTTTATCAATTTGCCATAACAGCTTTTTATTTGTCACTTTATTTGCTCATCTGATTTTTAACATTCTCCTACAGAACTGCATTTCAAAAGGTTCTAATCTTTTCTTCTCAGGTACTCCGATCATCCAAGTTTCACATCCATATAAAGCTATGCTCCAAATACATACTTTCAAAACTGTTTTCCTGACGTTTAAATTTATTTTTGATGAACACAAATTATATTTCTGACATATCTCATTTCTAGCTCATTTTGCCTGAGCTATTCAGCATTTTATATCGCTCCTGCTTTGTCCATCTTTAGTAATTCTACTTCCCAAATGACAAAATTCTTCTATCTCCATAATCTTTCCTTTTACTATTTTTATATTCAGTGACCTACTTTCATTATTTCTATTACATTTCATTACTATCATTTTTTTCTTGTTTATTTTCATGCGGTAATTCCTGTGTAAGACTTCAGCCATGTCATTCATTGTTTCTTCTAAACATTTTTTTATTTTCAGCTAGAATTACTATCATCAGCAAATTATAGCATCTTTATCTGCACTGTTACTCCAGATCTAAATTGTTTTTTAACTTTATTAACTGTTAGTTCTATGTAAAGATTAAGAAATAACGGGGATAGGGAACATCATATTGGCTCCCTTTTTTATTACAGCTTCTTTCTTATGTTTTTCAATTATGACTGTTGCAGTTTGGTTCCTTTTTTTTCACCTCTGGAATTACCGTTAGGTTATATCTTCAGAGGATGAGATGAATGAATTGCAGCGTGTGTGAAAAATGCCATGCCTGACCGGGATT
>JAAAKQ030243748.1:0-11057 GCA_010016005.3 Zanna intricata | reverse complement strand
ACATTGAGAAGGCCACGACAGAGCAGCTGAAAGCCATTCCAAAAGAAGCCTTCCAGAAATGCTTCTAGTCGTGGATTTAATGTTGGGATAAGTGTATTGCTGGCCAAGGACAATACTTTGAAGGAGATTAATTTATATTTAAGGTAACTTTTTTACTTTTTTTTTTTAATGACATAATTCACCGTATTTTTTGATCACACCTCGTATGAATGGCACGCATCATTGTATTTCAATGAGTCTTATTTCAAGCTAGGTAGTAGTTTGTAGAAGTTTCCTTTAAGATATTTCTTGGCTTAAGCGTTTCCTTTGAAACTATTGACTGGTAGAGGAATTTTTTTTCTGTTAGTGCAGTCTTTTGTGTAGATCTACTTATTTTCAAAATAAAAATGAACAACTTTAAAGAAAATAAAACTGATCAACTTTAAAAAAGAAAAAACTAATAAAATCATTATTAAAAACCAAGTATAATTATTATACTTTTTAAATTAAATAATTTTAATTTTTTGATTTAAATCTTTTAAATTATTTTAAAACTTTTTTTTAAATCTTTTTTGAAGTCTGTACAAAATTAAGGATTATTAAATTATAAGTTTGTTTATCTTCAATTTTAAACCAACTTCAGAAAATCAAAATGTAATTTAAAGGTTATTATTTAACATTTCAATCAAAGGTCGTACTTTTTAAAGGTTATTTAATTGTGATGTTGAGTATTGGAAAAGTCGTATATTATTAAAATGTACACATAGTTTAAAATCAAATAAATGATATAACGTAATGATTTTATAATATCACTGACTACCATCTACGTAACCTTTTCGTGTGTGGAAATATCAAATGACATTTAATTATTTTTAATGAATTTTTTATAATCCATAACGCTTGTTTTTATATATACTGTATAAAAAAGTATTGAATTTTATTACAATGCATTTGATATTTTCAATTTTACTTAAGTAAAAATTACTGAAATTAAAAATAGCGTAAAAAAATGCAGTTTAACTTTCTATAATGTTTCTAGTGTAGATTATTGTGAAACATAATTAAATACAGTATAGTATATAAAATAAATGAACACGGAAGATTATCTGTAAGATACTCGTTCTGTACTTATGATATCATCTAGATGTTACTGGTTTTATATATGTATTTTTTTTCATATTTATTATATGTATGTATAATTTCCCTTAAGTTCATTCCATTTAACTTTTTTATTACATTAATTTAACCCGTAAAGTTTATTTGCTGTTTTTTTTTTGTTTTTTTTTTATATATATAAAATGTAAACGTTTTTAGATTTATGATTATTCTTTTTTAATAAGAATCTTTTTTTTGTTAGATATCATAATTGAAAAAGATTGTAGGTGACTTGAAATAAGATATTTTTCTTTCCCACAAACTAGAGTAATTAATCTGAAGACAAACACCTCTTCAAACCAAGCTTACTAAGGTAAATGAGGAGTGGTATCACGTTGACTTCATTGAGACAAATATACTGTTTGGAAATCGATATACCAAACACAACGAAAGTGTTTTATATATATATATATATATATATACACTCCATATATTTTATATATAACTCTATAAGCATTTACATTCAATCTGTACATCGCAGCGAGTGGACTGGCTATATAATGAGTATCGTTAACTTCAGAGAAAGCAAATATGATTATTGTAATGCTTTACGACCATCTGGAACAAATTGTATCGAATTCTGTCGCAGAGTGGTAGCGTCTCAGCCTTTTATTATCTAAAAAGTCTCGAGTACGAATAGTGTCAGTAGTAGCATTTTTCATGCATTATAAAATTCTTAATTAAAAACAAAAAATAAAAAACTTACCGGCAACTTGGAAGAATTGAATGAATTATTTTCTACTACTTTTTTTTTAATGTTGATTGTATTACTTTTAAATTAATTTTGATTACTGTTCATAAATTTTGATTATTTTTATGCATAACATTTATCTAAGTTAGCCGAAACACTGCCCGTGTGAAAAAAAGCACGGAATGAAATTAAAAAGTTGAACAATCAGCGTATTATAATTTTAAAAAAAAATCAATGAAATTCAAAGGTAAATGACGTAAAGAGACTACTATAATGCATGAGCTAATATATTATGTTCTCTCTTTATCTATTTAGCCTCCGGAACTACCGTAAGGTATTACTTCACAAAATGAATGAGGATTATGTTTATGAATGTGAATGAAATACAGTATTGTACAATCTCAGGTCGACCACTCCTGAGAAGTGTGGTAACTGAAACCCAACCACCAAAGAACACCGGTATCTAGATCTAGTATTCAAATTCGTATAAGATAACTACCTTTAATAGTTACTGACGTTATTCCTGACTTTATCAGCAAGGGGCAAACTTTCAAAGTTTGCCCGTGACTTTGTCAACGGAACTGTCAGCTGGCTTAGGCAGGGCGGATGAACGGGGTTTGTTGTACTATCTAACTGGATGACATCATCGATTACTAATAAGACACATTTGTATTCAAAATCCAAACACAACAAACTAATACAATACAATGAATAGTACATTAAGGAAAGATGTTGGCCATGTGCATACTTTCACCTCTCGTATTGCACATTATTTTATACGGATTTGAATATCCGTATAAAAATAACTACCTTTAACTAGGATTTGAACCTTAGAACTCTCGACTTCGAAATCAGCTGATTTGCGATGTCGCTCTAACCACTAGACCAGCCCGGTGGGCTAATGTATTTTGTTATGCCGGAATATGTATTTTTTATTTCCACTGCGTACGTAAATTTATATAAAAATTACATAACTTGAATTCTTCTTTTTCTTATAAATGACTTTTAATATGTTTTATATGTTGGACACTTCAGTATAAATCGCTATCTATAATAAAAAAAGGATGGGCCGTAAGTTTTTTTGGTTTATGTGCTGAAATTTTTACTCTAGCTGGTATTGGCGCAGAGCGGATCAGTGGTGGTGCGCCGGACAGCTGCGCGCAGCGCACGGACAATTCATACTTCTTAATATGAACTATTTATTTGAAGTTATGTTTGTATTTTGGGATAAAAAGGAAAAGATTGTGGTTAAAGCCGTGTTAAAAAATCACAACTCAAGAAACGGCTAAAAACGTTTAGGATTTTATTTTAAATAGAGGAACACAAAGTTTTTTTAGACGCTTAAAAATACGTACTATATAGTTTTCTATTTGTTGGTACGTTTTTAATTACTTGATATTAGGCTGATAAAAAGTTTATGTTTATAATGAAAAAGGATTTATTAGATTTTTATGAATAAAATCGATCATCCTTCATAAATGGATAGCAACTATTGGTTTTGCAGATGGTAAAAAAAAAAAAGTCTGTTCAATTGTCAACTTAAAAGCCCCCCCAGATTATGTTCATAGTATTAGAGGGGGCGAAAATTGGACAAGATGGATTCGGTTTTGCAACAGATAAAGGAATACATAAGAAATTTTTGCACACCAGTATGTTAAAAATAGGTAATAATGTTGGAATAGGTAGAATATTTCTGTTGATAGAGAATCGATAAATGATAAAATAATAGACGATTTTTATAGAATAGATAACGCAGTGCAAATAGGATGTAATATTATAATAATATGGGGGGGGGGTTCAGTTCATGGCAGTTCCTGCCATGAAAATGATTATACTGGGAAAAAGCTAAATGATTTATGGAAAAATCATATAATAAATTCCTAGAGAATTAATAAGATTTGTTACATTCCAACGAATAGGAAATATAAGTAATTAAACTTTTTGCTTCATGATTAAAAGTTTTAGAGATTTCGGCAAAATATTATGAACGCTACAGAGTAAATTTTTATCTAATTAATTTAGCTTCAAAATTCCATACTTTTTGGAATTTTGGCAAAGAAAATATCGGTTTTTAATTGAAGATAATATAAAGTTAGCCACTGCTCGGCTTGGTTTAGCAAAGTCTGAAGTAGCTGTAAAAAAAGTCTTGTCATATTCTGAAAAGTTTAGAATTGGTCATTATAGAAGTAAGCGATGTAATAAAGGTTTACTATGGCTTTTTAACGATCTTTCTTTTTAATTATTATTATTATTTTTTTTTTTTTTGCCTTGATATCTTGTTAATTTTTTTTGTTACATTTAACAAGTAAAAACTTTCCATTTAATCAGGTTGTTTAGAGTCATAAAGATATTTTATTATTTAATTGTTAATTTCTATTAATATTTTTTAAACATTTAGATGATTATAATCAATTTATTTTTATAGTCATTTTCCAGAATCCGTAACGCATACAATCACAGTTTTATATCTTTGCTTTTTTATTATTACTTTTTGTTTTTTTCAATATATGGTAAGTATTAGAAAAATAATTATATTATAATTTCTCTTTTTATCAATATTGCTGTGGAGTAATTATTATAATAAAAGTAATTATTAAATTATTAAATGAAAATACGTATATATGTAATTCATCTGTTTTTAAATATAAAAATATATAATTAATTCTATTACTTATGGTAAATAATTGTTTCAGGGAAAATTCTTTACTTTTACTTTTTTTTTTTTTTTTATCATCGTCATTTCTAAAAAGTGTTTTTCTTTATTTAATAAAGGTCATAACCATTTCCGTTTATTATTAACTAGTTAGTATTCAATATCGGTGAAAGTAATAAATTCCGTTATAGCAAGTATAGATAACCGTTTAATTTTATTATCATTATTAAAGGTGATAATAATAATTTTAATGATAATGTAAGTATTATTAATAAAAGAAAAAGAAGTTATTGTATATATGTTTATTGCCGCCTGTTTTAGACGACCTGACGTGTATGTTTAACTTAACAGGGAGTCGTAAAACAAGAGGCATACTTATTCGCAAGATTAAAAAAAAAAAAAAAATTTCCTGCCAAATGGTTTTCCCGTTGCTTTCTTTTTACCTGGTTGTTTTTGCTGTCCGCCAAGCCCTTTTCATTCTGTTCACCATCGGGATTGGATGTATCGTGAACATCATTATTCTCAGAAAAAGCCGTCCTGAATAGTACCTTTTGTATTTCAGAAGCTTAACTTATACCCGTAAGAAAGTAATTAAAAACAATTATGTAATCGTTTTTCATTGGAAATAATATATTAGTTAATTGTTAAAAAAGAAATTTGTTTTATTTATATTTAGTTTGATGTGTACTTGTTTGAACCTTACAAAAGTTAATTATTGTTTTCGAGGAACCAGAAATAGATTTAATTTTTTTATTCCTTTTCTAGATAAATTGGGGCTTTCAGAATTACTAATTCTAAAAAAAAAAAAAAAAAAAAAAAAAAATAGTAAAAAGTATTTATGACTTTTAAATATTATTTAAATGCTAGCGTCACAGGCGTTAGATCGATTTGGGCGTTTCCAGCTCAAATTACATTAGAAACTACCAACTTTATCCTTAATTTGGGTCCCAAAAATTATAGGTTGCCTTTTTTTTTTTTTTTTTTTATTAGAAATCCTGGCGAAATCTTTCGCTAGTCGCAACTCGAAGCGAAAGCGTTTCCATACCTATATTTATATTATGTTTTTAATTATTTTTACTAGTAGCCTTGTCCTGAAAGATTCTCCGCGGGACTCTCTGAATATTTCAAATACTGCTTATTTTGTTAATTAATTTGATCAACTCATTATTGCATTAATACAAGGTATCCAATTGGGGGTATAGATGTGTTAAGAAAAATTAGAAGGCCTACTTTTTTTACTTGAAAGGTACCTCAGCTCCATATTGAGCTTTATACAGCCACCTTATAGGAAACAGTTTTTGAGTAAGTCCTTACGGGAATCATTCCCATCAAGCTACCTGAATACCTAGAACCATAGTAATTCTAAAGGTCCTCACCACCTTCATACGATCCGATAGGTCTCCCCAAAACTCTAGAAAAACGCGAGGAAGGAAGAAATCAAAGGGTTAGTATTATTAAAATAAAAAGGGAGCTTGAAGGGATCGTGAATTATACTATAGAGTTTTTAAAGGCGTTTACCAGGATGGACATCTCTTATCTAAAGCGATATGCATGCTTAATCCTCGGACTGCGATGACAGTACTCGGAAGATGACAGTACTTTAATCAGGAAAGGTGCGGTACATTTTTTTTTTTTATGTTGATGACCTCATCTAATATACTGAAGAGTCATAAGAAAAACATTTTCCTGTTTTCGGAATTTTACGCCGTTTGGAAATATCCAGCTGAAATATTAACCGTTCATCCATTACCCCATTGTAGGTTTTTATTTTAACCAATTGTTTTTCCTTAAAATAATTGTTTAAATTCAATGTAAAAATAACATAGAAAAATATTTGTGAAGAATAAAGAAGAAAATAGAAAATAATTAAATAGTAATAAATTAATAGAAAAATTATATTAAAAAAATTAGAAAACAATTATGATAAATTAATTGAAAAAATAGAAAATAGTTATAGAGGGGTAAAATTATAGTTATTATAGCGGGTTAAATACATAAAATTAAAACACAGTATGATTACTTCTCGAATTTTTCAGGGAATGTTTAACCGTTCGTAAAAAATTTGATAAAATTTATTTTTTGCCTCAAAAATATTCATATATTATTTGAGTGGTTAGTATAATATGGAAACACTGTTTCGGAATTTCTAGATGGAATTTTGTAAATTTTTGTGAAAAATATTATTCTCTGAAAGTTTAAATTTTTTAACTTCATTTGAATTGTGACGTATTAATTATTTTACGTATGTAGTTATCGGCTTTCGAAAGTTTTAAAAACCGCTAGAATAAATAGTATACAAACAAAAATAGCCAATCGCGGGGCTGGCCAACAAAAGTGAAAACTTAAAACAATGAGTACAGATCATTGGTTAATAAATATATTTGATTCTATTGCCAATTCTAATGTTTGTGATTATTTATTTAAAAGGACTTAATAGACTACTTAAAAAATTTTTTTACATTATATAATATAGTGTAATGATTAATTAAATAATTTAATAGTTATTTTATATATATATATATATATATATATATATATATATACACGTGTGTGTGGTGTGTGTATGTGTGTGTACATGTACATTTTTTTAATTAATGTTTTTAATATACTTTCTATTTTTTTTCTTTATTCTTCACGAATATTTTGCTATATTATTTTTACATTCAATTAAAATAATTATTTTAAAATTAATTTTATACAAACAACTTAACAAATACTTCAATAAGTATAGGTTTACACAACCATATTTGTAAAGCAACGTGCTCCCGACAACTACAACAGTCTTTCTATCGTATCGGGAATCATCGATGTTTTTTCTCCCACTTGTCATTCTATATATATTATTCGCATATATGTATAAATTCTCGCTCCATATCTTTCTCTCTCATATATATATATATATATATATATGCTTAGCGTCTCGTGACGTTTTTTTATTAGGAGTCAGATATTTTTTTTCTCCATTTAAAGATCTATCACAAAAATGTCCGGCACAACGCGCCAAAAAAAGTTTGCTCTTCTGTAATATATTGAATGCTTATAACTCTTTGACTGCTTTGTTAACGGGCTAATATTTTCCAGCAGTTATTTACAAGACGTAGTGTTAAGTTTGGTTTCCTGTGTTAAAACTGATTATTGTTCTAATTGCTATATATGTATGTATAAATATATATGTATATAAATTAAGGTACTTATTAAAAGTGAAATGCATTCATCTTAAAAAATGAAAACTTTTTAAAATTAATATTTATTGAAATTATTTTGATATAAATCAATTTTTTTTTATTTGTTATAACTATCTTTATTTATACTTTTTTTTTTTTTTGTTCCAGGTAAGAAGTCGGAAGTTACTTTGCCTAATTGGAGTTAAGTTTGTTATTATTATATACAGTATGTTTTAATTATAAAATTCATAAAACCAACTGTTATTTTTATACACACTCGTAGGTTCTTTTAAGATGATTTTTTTAAAATATTTACTTAATCTAGGTATTACGTAGGTTTATATTCTTAGATAATTTTATTAGGAAGTTTAAATCAAAATGAAATTATTAAGAAAACTGAAACCAGAAATGATATTTTATTTCTGTGTATTAATATATTTTATACAAAAATATTTAATTATAATTATAGGTATATATTCCTAATTACCTTTGATAATATAATTTAATTTATATAATATATGTTGTATAAATGCCAGTAAATACAAAAGTTATTTGTATTTGCTTCGTAAGACTTATGCAATGAATTTACTTTATACTGTTCCATCTTTTCCGCTTGTTGCAATATGTAACAAAGCGAAAGTATAAGAAACCGTACAAAAAACTAACCTCACGATTTGTTTTTAATTTTTTGGATTTAAAAGTACCTGAGAAACCAAAAATGGAGAAAGAAAAAATAAAAACTGTTTACAGATTTTATTTGTTGTCTTGCATGCGTAAATTGAATATAAATAATTAATATTATTTTCGTATAAAAATTAAAAAAAAAAATTGTATAAATATATTTCCCGTTATTGAAATTTAAGTTTTAATCAGTTTATATTTTTGATTATTTTTCATAGATTTTAAGGCTAACTCTTTCATTCTCACTACAAGAAAGAATTATTACCAGATTTTTTTTTTTTTTACAACAAATTGTATTAAAAAAAATAATCCCCTTTAATAATATTAATTTTTTTTTTTAAATTTAATAATTTGTTGATGTCAACCCCCCCCCCACCACTAAGTAAATGTTTGAGTGAGGAATACTCGTACTCTCTCCTTTGGAAGTATCCCCAGACTTTTAACGAAATGAAACATTTCTATACTTTAGAAGATAAAAAAAACCCTATAAAATATTATTAATATGTAATTCTGATGAAAAATAATACTCGTAAAAATAAATTGAACATTCGGTTCAAAATAATGAAGATATTTACAAAACTAAACTATTTGTAACATTAAAACCAAAATAACGCGGTAAATAATATTACATGTTTCTCTAATTATACTTTAAAAAAAAAAACTCAGTGTAATAATATTTCTTTCCAGGTAAACCAAAGGTACTTGTTATATATATACTACGTGCAAATTGAATTTTTCATACCTTTCATCCTATAAACTCCAGTTATACTTGTTGACAAGTGTTAATAGTGGATTTCATTGTAAGGTGCAACCGGTGTTGATTTCAAATACCATTCAGTGAAAGTTAAACGGCTTTTAACTTTTACTAAATGTAAACTTAATCGAGCAGGTTTGACACTTTTTTCTTCATATAGATCGTCGATAAATGTGTATTTTGTATGAGCATAATTACTTTTATATCTTTTTTTTTATTTTAGTACCATCTGTACAAAAACCAGTACTTATCAACAACAACTATTGTTAGGTATCATACCCATAGTACGATTTACATGAAATTTGTTAACATATCCATCTAAGAAATGGATATCTTAGAATGGATTTTATGTTCCAAGTGCCTCAAAAGTTTGTTTAACATGTTGCCAACTTTTTTAAAACCAATTATTTCCAACATATTTTTTATACAAATTGATTTTTTACATTATATAATTTTTCATGATTTTCACGTGAAAATTTTTTTTTTTATCAGATTCAGAAAGCTAGACAAAAATTAGCAGCATATTAACTTGGCCGATTGGTCAGCTAAAATTTAAATCTAATTAAACAATTTTTTATATTTAAATTTATGGAATTATTAGACTTGAGAGTTAAATTAGTTTTTAACACAATGAAAAATGTGGAATAAATTTATTTCTTAAGGATACCATTTTAAATTTCCTTTTAGAAAAATTTACATGTTATTCTATAAAATATATCTATCAAATCGTATTGCTCAATCAAACTGATTAAAATGCAACGTACAAATATGTTTTCCGTATATGAGTGTTAGTCGGTTAACTAGCGAAACCGAGCGTCAATCGATTGGAGCAGTTAGCAATTTTTTTTTTTTTTTTTTTGTGTTAGACAATAACTGATTCACATTTAATTGAAGGTATTTTTGAGTTACTCAACTAAATTCAAGTTCCCTCATATTACGATTTTAAGTTTTGGTTTTTTGGGGGTCAGTTGATAGAAATATCGATCTGAGACAGTAGATACTTTTAATACAATTTCTTTTTATTAGTGCGCTTGATTGCAGCTTGAGGATACTTTTATTTCTGATCAGTTACTTCAATTTTTTATCTATTATTTGTGTATTTAATGCTTCTTAAAGTTAGCTTACGGTTTTTGTTTTTTAATCTATAAGTTTATCTATTAAAACAAAAAAAAAAAAAGAAGAAATATAAAGACATCAAAATCGGTCCAAATTAATTTTTTGTCATAGATTTTAGCAGTGTAAATAATTCTACTGCTTATGTTTTTTGGACATGATAACTTCTTTGGATGTTCGCCAAATATATATATATATATATTTGTATATTTGTCATGAATTATATCGTCAATTAAATAAAATTTGAATATCGGTTAGGTAACTGTATAAAGATCTTGGTAAGATCTAATACTTAAATAGAATTAATTATACGAAGACATAAATTTACGTCTTCATATTTTTTTAAATTGTTATTTATCTACATATTAAAATCTTTAAATGCTGATGTTTTTTGCGAAGAAGGATAAACCAAGAACGCGTTATGTATTCTTTATTCGTCTGTTTAAATCACTAACCAGTTTTTTTTTTTGCGAAAATTCAACTAGTTATACATTGATTAAATTGATGTGTTTTTTAATTTTATATTATTCCTTAAAGATAACGAAAATTAATTGCCGGTACATTGTACAGCTTATTAAGTTATATGTTACATTTTTTTCTCCAAGGCTTCAGTATTCACACTAGTTTACAATAAACTAGAGTAATTCCAGTACGGTAGTTTAAATAATGTATTGAACAATTTGTTACATAAAATACCGAAATATCCCATGTATTTCATTGCGGTTTACACGCTGATTTAAAAAATGTTTTTAAGTTATATAAACTCGGCATGAGTCAGTTATTTTAACAGATACATAAAAATTAACAAAATTTCACTCTTAATTCACCACTTCACTGAGGAATTTTTATCTGAAAGGTGAGATACTG
>JAAAKQ030243737.1:0-11057 GCA_010016005.3 Zanna intricata | reverse complement strand
GAAGGGAAGAGAAGATTGGAAGCTTTCGAGATGTGGTGTTTTAGAAGAATGCTAAAGATAAAGTGGGTAGATAAAATATCAAATGAAGAGGTATTGAGGAGAATAGGGGAAGAGAGTGAGAGCTTTGGAAGAGTATAAGAAGGCGAAGGATGGAACTAGTAGGACATATTTTAAGACATGAAGGTATGGTTAAAGTGAAAATGGAGGGCTATGTAGAGGGAAAACGATACAGACGGAGACCCAGATTAAATTTTATGCAAAAGATTAAGGAGGAAATTGGATGTAATTCATATGAAGAATAAAAAAGGAAAGCTAACGAGAGACTCAAAGTCCATTAGATCAAAATTTTACTCTGAGTATAATAATCTTTTATTAACACAATTCATTATATGTTAGAAAGCTTATAGACTTTTGATTCGTCTTACAACCACGAAATCAGGATCTTAATCTTTTAGTAAAGGTGATCCTATTAAAAAAAAAAATAAGCTACTGCTTTTGTGAAATCTCCAACGATCAACAACAATCTTAAAGAAAAATCATCGAAAAATGAAATTACATACGTAAGGATACGAAATAAAAATAGTCCAAAACATTATTGAAGAATTTCTTAACGTAAAGGGCTAATAAATTTTCTCTTTTAAGTAGCAGTTTGACGAAGGTAATTTTCCTTAGCTGGTAATTTTCTCTGGTAGTTATGCAATTCTTTTCGTATTTTTTATTTACTTATTCACCGATATCACAAAAATCTGTATTTATTTTTTTTTCTTTTTACAGCTAAGTGACGTGAAAAAAAACAGCGAAATTAAAAATATAATCTGATAAATTTGCAGTAATTATGCAAGTAACATTACAAGAGTGGAAGAGCCCATTTAAACAGAATATTTAACTGATATTTAAAAGTTATGTCGCCTTACTGAAATACAGGGACAAAAAACCGCAATATAAAATAAATCTTTGATACTACATAAAACATTACGATTATGCGGTTAACTTCTGTTCTTTATGTACTTATACACAAGCATAACAATTATTTAAAAAAACTTTTCCGAAGAATAAAAGTAGTTTCTGTAATACCAACCCTTAGGATGTGAGAATTTTATTTACAATTTACTTTCACATAAAAACGGCTTTTCGTAATATTTTTTTGTTTCTATTAACATGAATTTTTTCTAATAATAAATTTATTTTTATTTTTAATGGAACGAAGTTTTTTTACTTCGAGTTATTGTGATTAAAATTTATCTCTGAAAATGACGGATAATTTTGTCAGTAAATCTAAAAATTTCAAATAAATAAATAAACAAACATTACAGCCCCGTCATAATGTTAACAGACAGTTATTTTCTCAGTACAAAAGAATATATTCGAAGAGAAAGTATACTTAGGTATATCGCTTTCTTTTGAGTAACAAAAAAAATTTAAGTATGAATAGTTACCCACCGGGTTGGTCTAATGGTTAACGCGACATCGCAAATCAGCTGATTTCGCAGTCGAGAGTTCTAAGGTTCAAGTCCGAGTAAAGATAAAAAAATGTTTATACGAATTTGAATACTAGATCGTGGTTACCTTTGTTCTTTGGTTGTTGGGTTTCAATTAACCACACTTCTCAGGAGTGGTCGACCTGAGATTGTACAAGACTACACCTCAAACACATCATCCTCATTCATCCTCTAAAGTAATTAATACCTTACGGTAGTTCCGGAGGCTAAACAGATAAAGAGAACAAGAATGGATAGTTACCCCGAATAATGACATTAACTTTTTTTTTTGAGGTCGAAAAACGCTTTTACGCTATCATCGCCTGGAATAAAATATTTTAACTAACAAGTTACCTTTGTGTTCATATTAATAATAATAATAGTTAACTTTCATTATAAAACAGAATTTATTCTGCAAATATGAAATATATCGTTACCAACTAACAAGATAAGTTGAAAGACTTATCGTAAATTTGATACGGTTATTAAGGAACATAGATAATAATTTCACCACAGAAATTTAGGGTAATATCCCTTAAAATGTAGATTTCTATGGTGATATTATTAAATTATGATTCTAATAAATTACAATTAAATTATACAGCGCATTCTCTTTTTCAGAGATTGTGAATGGCGAATAACTGCATACGGATGCTACGACTCGCGCTTTGTAGTAGATAATAACAAGGAATAAGTTTAAATCAATTGCGCGTCAATAACGGGAGGAAAAGGCTCACAATAAAACTGACTGACTGGCTTTTGTATGAGCTGTCAAATTTGTTCAACATTAAATATTAATAAAAATGTTTAAAAAGTAAACAGAATGGCATCACGCCCACCTAGAACTGCTCAGAAACAGTTGTTTTATTTATTTTGTGAGCAAAATAAATTAAACAATTATTAAATAGATCAAATACTATAAATATATGCTACTTTAATAAAAAATAAATAGAAAATTTAAAAAAATGTCCCGAGTTATAAAATAAGAAAATTCAGAAGACCGATTAAATATTTACTTGCGGGATATCTTATACACGCATTCGTATATAATTCAAACGGAATATTCAGTATAAAACACATTAAGTTATCAACAGTAATGCAGAAAACAGTAAGGGAGAACCATAACCACGAGTACAATTTAATAATAATGGTAATAATTCATAAGAGATGTTCTTATACGTTAACTAACTGCCAGCCGACTCTTATTAAAATTTATTTAATAAATTTCCTCCCGCATATCATGTAAAATAAATTAGTTTTAACGACTACGCGTCGCGATATTAATAATTAGTTGAAACTTTCGTCAGTTTATAATAATAAAGCTGATACACAACAACCAGCCTAAATACGTAATAACACCGGCGGGTCCCGAACGGTGGAAAAGGAGACGGGAGCGAAATGTAAACTCCTTAAAGAGTTGTGCGGTTATACTAATGGTCGTCGGGACGTAAACGGTACGGTTGAGCGGGAGCTGGAAGAAGACGGAAAAGGAAAGAACGGACGGTGTATGGAATCGCTTCTGCGGGCGGAGTTGTTATTGTCTTAAGAGGTTTATTATTTGAATAACACGGCAACAACAAATTACTACGTCGCCGAAACGCGGCATGTAACAGTACTAATTATCTTAACACACAGCGGTGTAAAATACGTATATATATCTACATGTCACTCGACAACAAAAAGCTCGGGTGTGGAAGACTAAAACGTCAATTAAGGTTAGTCTAAATATATTAATTTAATGAATACTGCCTAAGAAAACGCAAATTCTATGTGCAAAGCATCCTACTGAGATCGCTGGGGTAGTCGGATCATCTTGTATTCGAATTCATCTTGTATGTAACTGTTGAAAAATCGAAAAAAATTTTTGAAAATAAACGGGTCATTCAAGAAAAAATCTAGTTCTAACGATCAATCAAATTAACGATTCTATTTATATAAAAATATGTAACTTTGATTTTTACAATGATTAATAAAAGCCCAGTTCTACAACCCATTTAAAGGACATGAAAGCAATCATCACGACAGCGCACGATTCTTTATCAAGATCAGGTTCCATGATAATTTTTCCATAACTTCTAACGAAATAACAGTTTAATATTATAAATTGTTTTCTCCTACGAGTCGGATCCAAAGACAATATTCACGGGTCATATCGACTGACAAAATAAATGTAAGGCTCATGCACACATCAAAAGAGCAGGATTGTTGTAAGAGTGCAACAGCTTGCCAGATTTGGCGGACCGATGACCGGCTACAGAAATTGCATTGTTGAGTGGTGTAACGCGTAAATTTATCAGCGATGTTGAGGAGATTCTCACAACCTATCCGTGGCCTTTCCGATACCTTCAGTTCCCGCCTCTCCTTATAAACATTTATTATAATCCCTTCTACTGCGTACTTTTACCGACAACAAATCAAAGATACAAGTATCGACTAATATGCGCATCGGAAACTGTATTTTGTACCACTGACTACATTAAAATAAATCTGACACGCTCTACTTAGTGAATATGTCAAACTAAAACAATGTTCTCAGATGTCAGTGTGTTAAATTAAACATTTTCACTTTTGTTTCCATCAAATGTAAAAAAAAAAGAGAAAACCAATGAAGTTGTTTTGGTAATCGTGATCGAGATGTTGAGGGAATAATAATAATGTAAGATAATCCATTCGGAAGTACCCCCTCGAAACTAAAACATCAAGACATCCCAACCCCCGTAGGGGAAGACACCCACCAAGTGACGATTCCAGTCGCCACAACAACCCTCCCGTTCCTAGCCCTGAGGGGCTTTACCGAGAGTCGTCTTATTGACCTTCGTACTGATTACATATCTCAATGATCAGCCAGGCCTCGGTCGGGATGTCCCCAATGCAAATGCCGCGGTCGACATTTAGCATCAGTTAGCATCGGTCGACATTTAGCATCAGTGAGGTGACATTTACCTCAGCAGCAAACGCCTTCGCCGTAGGCTTAGGTCGACCTACACGTAGCTCTAACACTATATAACCGCAGCGCGGAAGCGCGAAACCTCGCGCCTGCTCTAAATCAATTTAATTACCCATCTGACTTTGAATACCATATACGCAACTATCAAATCGATTGGAGATCAAATTCCCACTCAAAACGCTGCTCGCAGCATCGAAATCTTGACCGATAACAACATTACACATGCATTCACAAAGGATCAGAACGGAGGCTAATACCTCCCAAAGAACCACGATAACGTGACATTCTCTTCTTGCCACATTATAGCCCACATCAGACACAACACAACCAAGGTCGCCCGCACAAACGAACCGACCCCGGCGATGCCAAGCCTGATATTCCTACCGTCGCTCCAGCAAAGCAGGGCAAACCTAAAAGGCAGTCACTGCCCCGCCAGAGCTATGCCACAATGCAAACTCAGTATTAAGAAAATAACCGTGGCTCGTCGCCAAAATCGCCTATGTCCAGCCACATAACTGAACAAGCCGGAATCCTAGCCACCCAGGCTGCTACCTTCTACACTCCATTCCGCAACTCTGGAAGACGCAATGGTCCACAGGAAGCTAGCAACTACTCAGCCCGGGTCTTCCAATTGATCCTTAAATCAAGGCCTGAGTGCAATCTCTCAAGTTCCCTAACCATTCTGATGTTCTCAAACATCAAGACATAAAAATTTAGTTGATTAACATTCTATTCATTTTTTAATAGTTAATAACTCAAAGCTACATTTATATCCCAGTTAAATTACAGTAGCAATTTATTCAGCACTTTTTTAACTTAAAATATGTTTCAGTTTACATTATCTGTACCAATATTACTTTTGGCTGTGACGCATGTAAAACATCTGAAACACAAGTTGCATAGGGCCTACACACACACAAAGAGAGAGGGGTGTGAGGGGGCAGGGAGGGTGTGAGAGGGCGGTGAGGGGAAAGGGAGGGAGAGAGAGAGAGAGAGTCGCTTTCTCCGTTCTCTAAACAATCCATTTTCAATACATACAGTGAAATTGTCACTTGCAATGGTAAATAATAACTGCAAATGGGTTTGGTTTACAAATATACAGAAATATGATACGATTCGGAGAAGAAGGCAAACGAAAACTGCTTAACTCTTCACTTCATCCAGTAGTATGACATGAAATGATTATTAAAAGTAGCTACGACCTTTTCAAATTTTTCAGCGGCTTCTGTCTCTTATCAGGTTTTGCCTAAAATCGTTATTAATTTTATAATACCGTTTTGGATATTTTTTAAATTAATACCAAATTTCAACTCTATTTTGTAGCTCCATCTTTTTTACATTCCCACCTAGAAACCGCTGAAGCTCTAGAAGGGAAAGTATTGTAATCGGTCCAATTTGGGCATATGCGGTTTTCACCGGAACTTGACGTTTTGACACCTAAGAAATTCCAAAAACCGGATGGAAATTTTCCGTATGTTCGGTGTTGGCCTCTAATCGCTTATATCTTCAGATCTACAGACCGATTTTGATCAAAATTTGTCAGATTACTTCTATATATGGGGTACTGATGCCATTAAATTTTCAACTTAAAAGGTCAAAGGGTTGAAACTGCTAAGAAAGATCATCCACAGTATCCAGAGATTTCGCCTAATTAAGGTGATAATAATACCTTTCTTCTCATCTGTTAACAATTAAAAAATAACAATATTACCAAAAAAGAAAAGCATCTCTTGCAAAATCTAACTCCCACCCCAGAAAATCCTCAAAACTACTTGTTGTAACGTCTCAGACGAGCGGTAGAATTAAATAAATGAATAAATTTAAAGTGTAGAAAAAGCAACTCGGTCTGGCTGGCACTCGAATTCGATCGCCCGGGTATTAGGGTTGTTTCAGTATGAAATGCGTTAAGCCTCACGTGTAGACTAGTCTGCCGACTGTACAAGCGAAATTTGTCAAGTTGTGAAATTACATTAGTTCAGCCAGTGCCGACCGTCACCACTAGTACCGCTACAATCACGCGAATTAAATACGGTTGTATGCGCGTGCGTTTTAGTTGAAATCGTTTAATTAAATAAACGTCAAAATATTATATTTAAATAAAATTATAAATATTTTAAATTAAATTGCGTGTACAAGCGTTAGAAACAACTGTGTTGAGCTTTTTTTACTTCAATATATTTCATTGATATCGTTAGTATGTAATATGTTTTTTATTACACTACTTTAGAAATCTGTTAGTTTATTATACCAGACACTAGTTGTTTCATTATAGGATATAAATGAATAAAAACTGACAAACGGTAGTACTAGACGTGATGATACAGAAAAAATCATTCTGTAACGAATGGATTTTAATAAAAGAGAAAAACTATGATAATCTGCTACAATTACAAGGAGTCAATTATTATATATCCCCTACAGTATTAAAATGTCGCTATTAATCATATGAGATATATTCTATTCAAAAGATTTTAATAATGGTAAAACGTTACTGAACAGGTATTGACTAATTATTAAGAAAAAATCCAATTACTGTCATTCGAAGTCGAATTTTTAAAACAGATTTTGTTGAAGTTGCTCATAAATCAATCATAACTTAGAATATTTATTTTAAATTTTGATTTTCAATTAAGACTGATTTCAAAAGAAAGCTACCTATTGTAATGGGTACCATGATTTGACATCTGGTCTACATTCTCGTTGTTGAGAAGTCTCTGCAGGCGTAGATCGGTATCAACGATCTAGTATTCAAATTCGTACAAAACCTTTACTAGGAAGTCGGTGCCTGACAACACATTTTTAACATACAGTTACGTAAAATTAGTACCTCAACAGACCGCTAGACGGAATTCCAACATGTAAAATGGGATGTCAAGAACAGAAAATAGAGAGCGTCTTACGACCATACCTCATGTTGAGCTAAGTATATATATATATATATATTTTTTTAACCTCCGGACCACCGTTAGGTATTGCTTCAGAGGATGGAGATGAATGATTTGTAGCGTGTGAAAATGCCATGCCTAACTGGGATTCGAACCAGGGACCTTCGGATGAAAGACCGAGATAAGGTATACATACTTGTGATAATAAGCATTTTATTTCTGTCGATCATATTTTATTGTAGAAAAACTTGTATTACCTATTTTTCATTGTTAGAAGTAGGATTTGTATTATATAGATCACAGAATGTTTTTCTATCTGCTGTAAATACTTTTACTTTAGTTAATAAATAAGTTAATTTGTAACTTTTAAATACTGTTATTCTTTAAAGTCATTCTTTATTTTTATTTTTTATAAAATATTTTATTTTTAAATTATATATTTTCCTGACAATGCCAACAGGAAATTTCAACTGGAGAAGAATCTTTTCTTAATAATAATAATTGCGTTTGGAATTTTTAAATACTAGAGCACATTTTAGATTTATTTTGAAATCAGGAAGAGATTCCTAACAGTTCGACAGCAGAATCCTGGAGTCATCGGGTAATGTCACTGATATAATTTAAGTATTAACATTAGAAAAATATAAAAATAATAAATTAAAAAAAAAAAAAAACTTAATAAATGTAGAAAGCCAACTGAGGGGAACTGAATAATCTTATCTAAAAACACTATTCACTTGACACAACTGGCGCAAATTTCTCATACTACATGTTCGAGTATTTCTGTACCTTAGAAACGCGATAAATGTAAACGTATTGCAAGATTAATTGGAAAATAATTATAATTATTAAAATAACGCAGGACTTGAATCGGTGTTCATTAAGAAGAAACGAAGAGATAAGATACCACTTGTACGTACACGCTTAGATATGTTAGGCTGAGTCAAACGTTAGCTTAATATCTTAATGCAGTCGAAACGTAACAATACGTCATTAATTGTTCATTATTATTCAGTGAAATACTTTCACATCTTCATTTACAGGATAATAACTATGCATAATCATACGAAATTGAACGCTACGTTATCAAAAGATAACGATGTGTTTTCCGAAGTGCCATTCGAATAAGGAAAAAAGTAGTTCTCAACCACTATCTATAAATAGTCAAATAATTATTTGTATAAAAAAAAAGAAAAAAAAACTTATTTAAGTCCATTAAACTTATTAAATCCTAATAATTAACTTAAACTTATTAAGTCCATTAAATACGTACTAATGAACAGGAAAAAATAAGTAAGAACACTACATTTATTTTTTTAAATTCTTTTGGAAAATAAAATACTATCATATAACCCTGTTCTGTTACGTATTATAGGAGACATGATTGTTTGTACAGTTTTAAACTAGATCCTTAATGGATCAGCAGCAGTTATGTTTACATTACAAAGTACGTTATTACTACCAAAAAACTTGATTACAGTGAATTTATCTTAAAAAAAAATCCTTATTTTATTTTCTAGGGACGGGCGATTTACCAAAATGGAAACAAAAGTCACCGAATAAACTACAGGAGATCCGGCCCCTACCAAACGACAGGAAATCCAAGAATTGTAAACCATTTTACATCCTTAGCACACAGAACCAATGGGCGTTGAACCAATATCGAAACGAAATTTAAAATGAACAAAAAGAAAATTTATTACAAAGCCACCACAAACAAACGATTCACGGCTCCTTCAATCTCGTCCATAATTCCGGAAATGTGCGAAATATTATAAAAGATATCAAGCTCGACTCCCTCAAGAATATGTAGATTGTTAATCAATGAATGAATTTTCGGATAAAGTAATTATTTATTACACATGAGAAACAATTGTATTAAAGAAATAAATAATCAATTCATGAAATATTTCATTAGTAATCTTCAGTAAATCGTTTAAAATCAATTATTTTCAAAAAAATGTAACTATTATATCACAGAAGTTGAAGGAGGCAAAATGCAAGGTACTTCTTCACTTATTGACTTCAGCGTGAGAAAACGACTAAAGAAGTTGGTATAATAATGAAATGGCAGAGTGAATTTTAAAATGGAATAGCAACTAGTATCTCATAGGATACTTGACACGGGTCTCTATCTCTCCCTTACTCCAACAAATACAAAAAAAAACACACACACACAGACACACACTCTTTTTCCACTCTTCTCATTCAACCCCTTTCTATTACTTTTCAACACTTATTATTTCTTTCTCTCTCTGTTATAGCACGAATATACCAAACACACATGCGCGCGCTAAACACTTTCGTTTTATCATTCTGAACCTCTTCACCCGTCCGAAACTCTCCTCTTACTCAGTCGCTCTCTCTCTCTCCTATCTGGGCTATTCGACCGTCGAGTTCCAGCACTCAGTATATTGTTGATTTCTCTCTTCCTATATAGACAACTCTCCAACCACCCGCCATGTCGTCCTCGCTTTTATGAAAGTTTCATGACGACTGAATCTCTTCCTATCCCCTTCATGGAAAGCGAGAGATCGGGGAGCAACAGAAAAAGAGAATGAGAGTAAAAAGGAGAAGAGAGAGAGAGAGAACTGGTGGGTATTGAAGGGGGGAGGGAGGGAGAGAAAGAGAGCTAGTGTTTGAACTGAAGTTGAATTCGAGAACAGGAGTCTATTACTATTACTGCTATTACTAACTATGGAAGCTGAAAGCGGCAGAGCAGAGAGTAGCTGTGAGCCGGGAGGGCTCGCACACTTACTTCACTCGCTAGGTCCCTTCGTTTTATTGAACTTTAAAAAAAATCATATCCGTCATTCACATCCAAAATATATTACTGGTGACATTTATTAATAAAGATTAAAAAAAAAGAGATTCGCTGTTGATACTAAACTACAAATTACAATAAAAATTAATCAGAAATGACAAAAATAAAACAGGATCAGTACCGGAAGAAAAAATTTGTCAACAATATTACTGAACTTTCCTGACTTTTGTATAGGAAAAACATAATTGAATTTGTTTCCCGACGATAAAACGGCAAATTATGTCGTTTTTTCTTATCTAACGTATTTTTTTCTTTAATTAAATTTTATTTTATTACGGTAATGTGAGGTGTAATAAAAAACAAATCGAATAACAATTTGGACCGAGTAAACACAAAATCACTTTTTTTTTAATCAACTCCTTGTATCAAAAAATTTTGAAACTATTCCCATATTCATATCACCTCATAATTTTTTTCTTTTTTTAAATTACAGAACTCCCAATTTTACAAAAAGGGAATACACATTATCTCGGTCCAAATTGTAAGGAATGAGGAAGCTCTTCTCTCCGTGATAATGACCAGTTAAGGTGGAAATTTCTAGAAATTTCATTATAAGACTTGTTTATATAACTAATATTCCTAAGAATAGAGAGGCTTTTTATTTAACTTTCAAAAAACGTTTTTATCACATATATTATTTCGAATCATAACATGTAAATTTTTTAAAAGAAAGAACAACAAAAAACAAAGTATTTTAATGTTTAAACTTTCTTCAAAACACGTCACTTCCTCCTCTCATTAGAACAAAGTCACCAAACCATCTTTAAGGTTTAACTGAACTTAAAATATAAGGAAAATGTACATCAATACAGTAATTTTACTAATATATATATATATATATACAGGATGTATCAAAATTGCACGGCAATCTCTCGGAAACGGATTCTATATCTAAAAATAAGAAAAAAGTTTCCAATAAACAT
>JAAAKQ030243715.1:0-11058 GCA_010016005.3 Zanna intricata | reverse complement strand
TCGATGAAAATTACATGCTTTCTTAAATGTTCGGTAAATCCCATGTCTTCTTCCTTAATTTCCCTCCTGTGGGTTCCGGCACCTATTTTTCTAGAAGAAAAGCCCTGCCTGTAACACAATGGATATGATTTATTACTCTTGTTTTTAATTTACAGAGTTCATAACATTCTTTAAGATTTTGGTAATGACATTTAACACAACCGCAAGGACAAATTTGATACTGACTTTCCTACAAAATCCTAAATAATGAAAACTACCATATAGTCATGAAAATGTAAATTTGGTAAAAGATTAATATAAAATTATTCTAACACATAAAAAATAATATAGTTCCTACTACATCTTAAATACAAATTTGTGAATCACATCATTTTTGCTTTAAAAAATCAGAATCAGCCACTGTAAATAAAATAAAGGCATAAGGATCTATAAATAAACAAAAATAATGTAATCATTGCCACACAGAAGCCATTCCTGCATTTACAAGAGCCTCTACTGCACTCCCCTTCAGAGCTGTCCACAGCCAGAAAAACCACTACCCCCATGAGTCCAACGCCAAAAAGTAATTACTGGAAGTACTAACACCTCACTCACGCCCATATCTTATTTGACTGCTGAGACAATCCTCTCATACTTCTCTTTCTTCTCTCTAGCCACATCCTTCAGCATGTCACCCTGCTCATACCGAACCATCACATCCACAATGAGGGCCTTCCCCGGTGTTTTGATGACCACGTTTGGCCTCAATGATTCTGCTCCAGCTCGATACAGTTGCTCTCTTGCAATGACACATCCACTATCTTTAGCTTTCTCTTCTACAGCATCAACCACATGATTGTGCCTAATAATCCAAGATCCTCTTCCTCTAAGGCACTCTCCCAAGACATGGCCAAGCAACTCCTCCTTCATGAAACATCTCCTACAAGTTTTCTCCACACTGGAATCCACCCGATGCAGGTACTTCCTTGTAGGAAACACATTACTCCTCATCTGCAGCAAGCTCTTGCTTCCTCAACCAGCAGTTACCAACCCTTTAAAACAGTTACCTTTAAAACAGATCATTCCTCTCCCCTGGATGGGCTGCTAGATCCATTCCTCCAACTCCTTAGCCTTCATCCTCCTCTTCCAAGCTTCGATGGCAGAGAGACTCGTCAACCACTCCAGTCCTATTCCTCTAGCAAGCTCTACAGATGCTGTTGTCTGACCAATACTCTTCTCATCACTGCATCTCTGGAACCTTCCGGAGCACAGTAAGCCTTAAGGTTCACCGCTCTCTAAGTCCACCATCTTCGGGACACCCAAACCACCATCCCTCCACCTGCAATAAAGCAAGCCCTTTGGAATGTGCGGAAGATGTGCCCTTCAGAAGATGGAAGAAGTCCTTGACCTTTCCTCTAACCGCATCATCCAATGCCTTCAACCTATGCAGGTCAGATATGAAAAGATGGAAATAACCAGGCAACACATAGTAATATACCAAATCCAACTTCTGCCTAAGCTTCAGAGCCAATCTGCCAACTCGCTCCGCTGCCTCAACTACTTTCTCAAGGTTCTTTTCACATGAGACCTTCTTGGCAACGCTGAAAAATGTTCCCAAGTATCTCACCTCCTCTTCTGGCCCAAAAATTTTAACATAGCTCCTATGATAGACACCACAGGCGCAGCATGAACCCAGGACCTATTCCTCCTCTGTACGCCGAACACTCCACATTTATTCAGGAACTGAGACCCACTTAGATAATCTGTCACCTCATCAAGAGCAATCTACAGCACCTCGTTACTCTCAAATAATAATACTAAATCATCTGCAAACACTAAGACAGTGTTGACTTTCCCATCCAGCTTGAAACTACCCAGCAACTCCTGCAGTCGTCTAATCAAGGGATCCATTATTAGATTGAATAACAAAGGCGACAACGGATTCCCCTGCTTCACTACTCTCCTGACAGGCACCTCCAAACCATCGCAGTTCTTCAGAACAATGGACACACCTCGGTACATCCCACAAATCACACTCATGAGGTCGCCATGGACTCCCTGCGCCCCCAACACCTCAAATATCATCAGCTGTGAGACACAATCAAAGGCCTTGCTGATGACCAGAACTGCCGTGAAAAGGCTACTCCTCTTCCCTGCAGATAAGGCTCGACCCATAACCCTCACATTAATAAAACAGCTATTGACATCCACAAAGCCTTTCTGCGCAAACGTCAACTCAACAAAGGCACGCAGCTTGCCCTCAACAACCCTGCTAAATAATCTAGCCAGCAATAATAGGCCTCCAACCACTGACAGATGTTAAGTCCTTCCCCTCTTTGGTCCAATTCCTTTTCCACACTTCCAGATAGTCCGGTCACAGCAGCAGATTAAACAGCCTCGCTAACAAGTCGTGCCAGCCCAGAACTCCAACCAACATCTGTCTTAACTCTGTTCACACCTGACGCTCCATTCAGCTTCATCTTCTTTAATCTGCTTCTAACATCGCCACTCGAGACCGGACCACATATCATTCTTCTATCACTGTCAGAAACCTGCAGCTCACATACTCCTTCAGCATCCCACAGATAAGCGAAGCCCTCTTCACTTGAGCTGCAGGCGGCCGTACCCCCTGGCAACATCTTGCCCAACTGGTTCCTCCTGACAAGTTCACCAAGACTCAAAGGGCACCGTCTAAACACTTCCTGGGTATTAGCATATCTCATTCTCTTCTCACTATACCCCTTCCTCCTACGCTTTTATTCAATCCACCCCTCTCAGTCGGATGACCCTGTCCCCTATCCAGCAACATATTGGTAACTCTCTTTACAAATTCTTCAATCCAAACAAAGTCTGGAGCCTCTTTCGTACTCCATTTATCTACAAGTTCAATTGCCAAGAGACAAACATGCTCTCTTCCAATCCAATCCAACCTCAGATCCACCGTCCACCGAATCCTCGGCTCACCACCATCTTCAGGACGCTCCCTAGGACTCTCCACCGAAGGAGATGGGGAGGCAACCACAGTCGTATTATTCTCATCCTCAGAGCCTGTCACGAAGCCCTGTTGCACATCCCCAAAGAATCAGGGAGAAGACCCTTGTGACGCAACAGGGCTACCTTATCTCTGATCTGTTTGATGAACTTCCGCGGCACTAATTCAAGAAGCTGAAGGACATACCTCCCTCCCTCTCCTCCACTCGAAAGAAACAAAGAACAGCATCCGTCTCCTCCGCAGTCTATACTCCAATCACATGCCTTCATACCCAGCCATTGAGCCACATCTTTCAGCCAGCTAAACCTCTGTATGGAAATGTCACTTGTGCTGAGACACCTGATTTGGTGCCAAAACACCTATGACACACCTCACACCAAAACGGGAGCTCCTGCGGCACCATTCCTCGGTATTTTGAATAATGTCACAAGGCAGCATGAAGCCCCCCCCCAAATGCTCAATCACACATCATACAAAAGAACCCCATACCCATCTCACCATACAGCAGCTTATGATGCCGAACTAGATCCCCAGGTTTCTGGAACCATGCATTGCTTAGCTTACACGGACCAGGCTCCCAGTGAATACCATAAGTCGCCTCTGCATCCAATAAGTCCGACCGCTCACACAACTGACTAACATCCATAGCAAGTTCTGCCAACACTGGCCTCTAATGCCTGCAAGTATGCCAGACAATCCCTGCTAGTAACACTGTGGTCCAACTTGCATCCAAACTTTGCATAAGCCTGACAAGGAAAGCTCTTCTCTTTGTTCGTGCACTCCTTCAGGTCATGCTCAACCCCAGTGCCCACACGCCTGTCTCTCCTGGCAATACTTGCCAACATGACTGTAGCCCTGGCATTGGTAGCATCGAGACATATTGCCATAGACCTTGACCCGAGAGCAGTTCCAGTCAATGTACACACGGTCTTTACTCCTAAGCCAGTTCCTCACTGCAGGAGGACTCGCAGAGCACTCAACGACCCAATCTATTTCCTTCTTCTCGGTGCGAATTTCCATCACCACCTTAAAGCCTTCAGTAAAGACTTTCTTGGAAGGTCTGGAATCTTTATTTTGGTCGAAAAAACACTCCATGGCTTCCTCCCTGGACAATTCCTCCGGCACATCATATATCATAGCTTCGGCCTCCTGGACTTCGGAACACTCGACTTGAGTCCCTCATGCTTCAGAGCCCACCTCTCCAAAATACATTTGGCTCCAGCACTATCCGCCGTCTCAACCAGCACTCCACCTGTTTTCAGCTTTCTCAAGTTCCGCTTCTGTATGCTGTCTGACTTCAGCCTAACCACCTCTTTGATCTTCTTCCTAGTAGCCTCCGCAGTAAGCTTTGGCTCCCCTTTATCATTCTTCTCCAGTTGCACAAGACCTACGTTATCCCTTCTGGGAGGGGTTCTTGGCCACTTGGATGTTTATCTTCGAAACGCCCTGCCCAACAGCAGTGGCATACAACCTTACCTCGGGTCCTCCACTCTTAGCTGAAGGCATGGCTCTTTTCACCTCTTCTTTTGTCATTGACTGGATCTCCTCTCAACCCTGTAGCCTGCCACGCAAGTACTCATAGCCCATCTTACATTTGTCCATGCCATCACGCATCCATGCCATCTGCAGCATGCCACCTCCTTTTTCACGCCTAATCCTCCTTCTTGACCATTCACTCATCACTATGTGGCTGTGCTCCAGACTTTTTATCTCTCATTAGAGAAAATTTCGGCTCCGATCTCAGCAACCACTGGGACCAGTGACCTAGCTGGAACTCCCAAAACTGCAGGCCACAAATCACTTTCCTGCAGCCCAGCACCAGTTGCACTCTCCTCAGAGGAACCTGAGGCCTCCAAATTGCATGCCTTGTTTTTCTTTGCATTCCTGCCATGTTTCTGGAGCGACGACCTCCTTCTCTTCACGGCTCCCCTACCTAGACCCGCCTCACCTCTCTCTTCAGCCTTATTGGGCTCCAACTCCTTCAAAAACTTTATATCAAACTGCATATATTTCAGTGTCTTCTCCTGGTGGTGGGTTTCCTCGCTCGCCACCTTCACAGCACTAAGACCTTCCGACTCAGAAGACGAGCTTTCTTTACCGCCTCTCACTCTCATAGGAGTGTGAGTGGCCACCGCATCTCTATACAATCTAGTAATTAGCCTCATTGCCTTCCTACTTTCAACAAGACGGAAGCCCTCCTCATCCTCAGAGAGCAACTCCATTGTCTTTTCCAATGTCAAAATCGACATCTCATCGCCTGATAATGTCACCACTGGCGGGCCAACAGTGTTGTTGACAACATCAGGGCCTACAGAGTCCCCATCAATTTTTGCCACATCCTTCTTGGCCTCAGGAAAGTTACAGTCAACACCAACACTTCTCAACTCTAAATCCTTCTCATCCTTTGCTTGCCCAACATTCCTGGCAGTGTTCTACCATCACAGACCACGAAGCCAGAAATCTCCTCAGCCTCATCCACAGCATTCTCCCTCTCTGCCACTTTCTTCTTGGAGTCCAGGTAGGCAGCCCATCCCTCTAACTGCCGACACATCTTCTCCTCCCACTCTCTCTTTTTCTCCTTTTTCTTTAAGGCTTCCATCTTCTCAGCAACTCGGAAGCGCTCATATTCACTCCAAGGCTGCGGAAATCCTCCTCTTCTATAATTATATTCTAGCTCTCTATGAGCATATTCATCCCTCATGCACTCATATTCCACATCCTTTCTGGCTCTAATACTTTCCTGAGCCTGTCGACCCTTCTCAATGTAATCATTGAAGTGGTCCACCACCTCAAAGACCTTCCCAGAACTCTTGACTTTAGGAGACCTAAGTCTGGCCATTCTCGCCTCCTCTTTTTTAACAGCCAGGTATGCCAGCCTATGGGACTCAGCGACCATATCTTCATATGGTATCACAAACAGACTCTTACTACTAATCTGTGGGTACTGTACATCCATCACAGACTCCACCGCATACTTAATGGAGAGCCCGGCGGCACCCACAGCACTATGTCAGTTTCTCTTAGAGACCGTGTCTCTGGCAAACTCCTTAATAGCGACCCGGTCAGCTCGCCTGATGTTCTTCGATGATGGTACTTCATCATATGCAACATCATGCGGCTGAGCTGTCCAATCATCCTCGTCGACCGGCTCACCATTATCCACAGGATTTTCAGCCCCCAAATACCTGTAGCCTGGGAAACAAAAACTAAGGCATACCTCAACCTAAACTTACTAACAACAAAGTCCAAAAAATTCAACAAATTTCAAAAATAACAGTCTTAACTCTAAAAAACACACAAAGTTTATATAAACAAAATTTCTCCTACTGCTGGAGCCAACTCATTTCCATATAAAAAATATGGGGTCACGCCTCAAAAAAAAAACACCCCCCTCTCCAGTGACTTCATTCACAAAATTAAAGTTGAAAAAACGGGCTTAAAATTATTAATCACAAAAAAGTTACTAGAAAAAGTACCTTACACTAACAAGATCTTACAATAAAATAAAAAAAGTACCTTACATCTAAGTCAAACTATATAAAAAATCTAGCAAAGTGCCAAGTAGTTCACAAGTGCCAACCTTAAAATCTTAATAGCAGCCTTAAATGCACCTAAACATACATATATCACTTAATACGAAATATATTCTAACAAGGAGTCAATTCCAATTAAAAAAAATAAGCCTTACGCCCCAAAAAACTAGCACTAAGTCCTGAGGTTACCAAAGTTCAAAGCCTCAGTACTAGGACTCCTTACACTAAATATCTACAAACTATATATATATTTCTTAAAACTGTTCACTAAGCCCTAAAAATTAATCATTTGCAGCTCAATAAGTCATACAGAATCTAAGTAGGACGCCACACTGACGTACTTAACTAACCCCCGTTGCAGCCTAACTACTACTAACAAACATAAATGACATGAAAAGTTTCTTTGAATAATAAAACCCAACTAATAAATAAAAAAAACAGTACCTTATGCCTAAAAATTAGTCCAAAATCCACTCATCAAAGTCATTGACCTCATGGCCACGAGCTAAAAACTTAAAAAATCACTAAATAAAACTTAAAAAAAAAACTTAATAGATCACAAAGCACTAAACCAATTAACACGATCGATACATCAAATTAAGTAGCTCCTCTAGCTTAACAACGCAATACAAACCGACACTGCTAAAACCAAAAATCACCTTTTCAGTCAAATTATGCGGAGCACATTTTAACATGTTTTTCATAACAAGAGAGTCATAGTTATTATGACTCTACTATGTATAGAAGTAACTATACATAGTACATATACATGTATTATTATACATTTATAAATATTATACATATTTTACTTGTATACATACATATGTTACTATGGATATGTATAGTTACTACGCATTGTTACAAGAGAGTCATAGTTAAGAATGTATCAACTACTACAGAAAACAATAACTACTATAACATAACTGAAGAATCTTTTATTCAGTGACTAAAATCGTTTCTGCTTATCCAACAAAAATATGTTTCTAAAAAATAATAATCTTTCAACAGACTAAAAAAGTTTTTTTTAAGTTTTTCATACATATTATAAATAGTAACATTTTTTAAATACATCAAAAACAATGGCAACAAAAAGAGTTATGTGTCTGACAACACGTACAAATTTACAACAAATTTTATTAAAACTAAAGAATGATAATTTTTTTTCTTTAAACTAGTGTTAAGTTGATATGGGCAGAGAATATAGTAATTTAACAAATAATTCTATTACATTGTATAATTATAACAATAAATGAGTATTTATTATCATTAAGTTAATATATGTATACATTACTTAAAACTGTTCTTTGAAGCTTCGTCTCTTTGAATTATTCACAATTCAAAAGGTTTCTTCCCTTTACTGATCAACTCATAATTCCAAAATATTAATAAAAAATTATATTCTCCCTTTTTTACAATTATTACTGATATAAAAAAAAAGAAAAAGTTAAATAAACTACCTCTTTAACTTAACAACAGAATTTACTGTTAAATAAAATACTACACATTACAAAGATCTGGATATCACACATTTAAATTAATAACAATTTTATAAAATAATGATAAACATAAAAAGAAACAAAATTTAGTTATATGTATTAGTGAGTACTCATAAGATAAACTGACTAAAATAATAATGAAATTTTTTTATAATTTTATAAAAAAGATTTCAAATCATCTTGCATTTACTCATACAAGCTTCCCTATTATGTACACTAATAAGACTGATAAAAATACAGTAAAACAATAAAGTTAATAGACTATTTATAAAGAATGAAATGGAATGTGTAAATTATAAATTAAAATAAATCAAGTAACGTTAAATAAATAAAAAAATAATTCCTAATTATCTCTAAAATGATGAAAAACAAATTCACCATAATCAATTTAAAACAACTATTGAAAAATAAGCCTCGAATTCAGATAAATATAAAATAATAATAAAAATGACTTTTAATCCAATCTTCTGAGATCAACCCAAATAACATACAAAATTTATTATATTATTATTTCTATATGTACTGCATTTCGTTTCTTTCTAGAAAAACCCAATAATATTGTAAATAAAAGATTAAATGATGTGTAAAAATTCTTTATTCAATTAATATGGTAACAAATGACAATTATAGAGTTCTAAATCAAAATTTTAAAAATAAAGGAAATAATCTGTTTTGTATTATACTTCACTACATTAAGGTTTACAACTAATCAAGACAAAATTCATAGTCGATTAAGTCAAAGAAAAATTTCATAATTCAACAACCATTTAGATAAAAACTTGATATATTATTACTCAATGTTAAACTTACAAACATTATTCACGATGTTTTGTCTGTACTGTGTTTAGCTAGGTCATCTGTTTGTTTTGACTCAAGATTAATTTCTGACAGGGCAGGAAGAAAGTGCCCTATATCGAAAATCACCTCTAACTACTTCATTGTCAAGTATGCCAAAATTAGATAATTATATATTTTATCAATACATTAACATTCTATTACCTCTTGATTTTTTTTCTTTGTACCTGTACTGTATTATGTTTAGATGATAATTTAAAACATTGTAAATGTAATAATAAAAGCACTGCTTAATTTATAAAAAAAAAAGAAGAAAATTGCAAAATCTAAACTCAACCATACGACTTATAAATAATGCATAATTTATAACATTAATGGAGAACTATAAAAGAAAATTATACATACATAAAAATAATAAATACTATACTTAAATAAAGTATAATCCCAAACATAACAAGTTAACCGCTTAAATTATTTGGTTTTATAAGCACCATTCTATTTCTAATTAACTACATAATAAAATTGTATGAATTTTTTATTTACTTGAAATAACCATTTATCAAGAATATTTTGTAATACAATTAGTTCACCCATGAGCAAACAGATACCAAAACAAAAGAAAAAAAATAGTTGTTTTTTAACATTTTAAAGATATTTCTAAACGAAGGTGGCACAAAATTATATGCATAAAAGCATAGATGAAAGTAATCAAATATGAATTTTTTTACTATTAACGGATTTTTCATTTATTTATTTTTAAAATATGGTCCAATATTTCTGTACAAATAAAATATTTATTTGATTTTTATAAATCAAATAAATACTACAATATACTAATAATATAAAGGTTAGCAGAATTATATTTTAAACGACAATCTTTAATCTTAAAAAATTAATGAAAGAAAAATATTACAGACTTCAGATCAATAATAGTTTGAATTAATGCTAATTCTAGCAATTGAAACACTTTCTCAGTTATACAAAAGATGCTGAATGAAATTTCTACAAATAGTGAAATATTAATTTTTAATATTCTAATTAATGTTTCATGCATAACACAAAAAACCATATCGCAAAATAATTACATTTTTTTTTTTACTTAATTTTTCTCCGCCAACCTACACAAACAAAATTATAAAAGACACCTTTATTACACATATTTTTTATAAGTCAAATTGCATATTAAAGTAACAAATAGTACATCCAATCATAAAGAAAATTCATTACCTTTTTTTTCAACTAAAAAGTAAGGATAAAATAATTTTACTTCATCAAGACTTCATTTTTCTCATTATTTTTAACAAGTTTTTTTTATTACTATTGTGCTAAATATATTTATCTGACACTCACAATTGGAATTATCTTTAATAACATTAAAACTAATAGAAAAGTTTAGTTAATGTGGTGAAATTAACTGAATTTCTTCACCCAATTAAGTTTCATGCTAATGATAATAAATTATCTCAAGAAACGTATAACTAAAATAAAAAAAGGATACCTTAAATAAATGTTTTACTAATTGTATAAAATTCTAATTATCTAACATATACTACAGTTATTTTTATTCCAAATATTAACAGAAAAATTTCTCACTAATTTCATTTTTTATGATCCTGAGTTAATATTATGCAGAATATATTAACGGAGAGTACTTGTAAGCATTATTAAGATCTGAAAGAAATGTAATTAGAAATACTTCATCCATTTTTTGTTACTTTTATAATACTTAATATGAATTGAAAAATCTGTTGCTTTTTTTGTTTTGCTAATGATTAAAATTACAATAGTGACCTGAATTCTGAAGAAAAAAAAATTAACAAATTTTTTTTTTTTTTCTTCAGTCATTTGACTGTTTTGATGCAGCTCTCCAAGATTTCCTATCTAGTGCTAGTCGTTTCATTTCGGTATACCGCCTACATCCTACACCCCCAACAATTTGTTTTACCTATTCCAACCGTTGCCTGCCTACACAATTTTCCCCATCTACCTGTCCTTCCAATATCAAAGCAACTATTCCAGGATGCCTTAATATGTGTGCCCTATAAGTCTGTCTCTTCTTTTAACTATATTTTTCCAAATGCATCTCCCAAACGATTTTTCCAAATGCTCCCTCTACGAATCATGAGACCTTGCCGATGGTGGGGGGAGCTTGCGTGCTCAGTGATACAGAGTAGCTGGACCGAAGTTACAACCATGTCGGAGAGGTACCTGTTGAGAGTCAGACTAAGGAATGATTCCTGAAAGAGGGCAGCAGCTCTTTCAG
>JAAAKQ030243649.1:0-28246 GCA_010016005.3 Zanna intricata | reverse complement strand
AAGAATGAATTTTTATTTGGCAATTGACATTTATAAAGTTTAGTTCTGAAATTAAAGTAATTATTTATATTGTTTAGGGTTAATTGTATTTATAAATAATGAAGATATTTGTAATAGAAGCAAATCGATGTTCCTAGAATTTTTTAGAAAAACAGCTAACAGTATATAAACGGGTAGAGAGACCCGTGATTGGTTCAGTCGTGTGACGTATTCTGATGTCGTTATGCTCCGCGAAGTTTAAAATTGTTTCATGTAGATTTTGTTAAGCGTTGTAAGTGTTTGTTTGTTTGTTTGTTGTGTAAATAAATTATTGAGAGGACGCTTGATATTGTGTTGATTATTTATACGAATCATGTTTTCACTATAATTGGCGACCGTGATCGTATTAATTAACATCACTCTTAATCAAAGATACTACAATTGGAATTTTTGCCCAAATTCCCCTTGTATGCAGCGGTGTATATGGTGGGGAAATTTGATGAGAGAATTGAGCATGCAGGAACTCATAACTTGCAAAATTGTACGTAATAATAATTAACGTCTTAATCGTTTTATTTGCAATTAAAGGAATTTTGCCAAATGAATGTGCTGTACTACAACAGACAATCAACAAGCATCTCTAGAGATAAGCAATGCAAATAGACTACAATTTTCACAACTACGTCTACTATTTTTGCAACAATATTAATTTCACAAGTCTGAAAACAATGTGATTTTTTCCTCCTTCAAAAGATTAAACAACAGAATTTTTTGCAGCAAGGTGGTGGGTTTTCTCATTGGCATAGGTCTGTAGATGATTGGTTGAATGATGTTTTCCCTAACTGTGGAGATTGGTCACTATCGACCTGATAATAGAGCTTGTTAGGAGTGGCCTCCAAGGTCCGAAGGAGCCCGATATCGCCCTACTACCTACTGATTTACCCAATTTGAGGTACAGCATTGAAGCTCATATTTATGATATTGTCTCATCGAACACTAGTGAGGAAAAAATTGTAATAGTTACTCTTTTATTTGTGATTCAGATTACTGTAAGTCAAAGTTTTAAACCTGATATTCTTTTTTGTACATCCTGAATCATATAACATCTTTTGTTCATATATAGGCAATTATCTTTCAAAAAAGTTTTTATATTTGATCATCTGTTTCAGATATTAAAAAATCCGTAATTTTTTATTACCCACAAATGCAGATAACATTATAACATTATTAGAAGATAACGTGTTTTAATTCTTGAATAAACAAATATTTGTTTTAAAGGTGTTACAATTATTTATATATTTTTTTTCTAATGATGGATTTTTTTTGTTATAGATATACATATATTTTTTAAATTCTATTTTGAATGCAATACGAAGGAGAAAATGCACCACTGAAGATGGGCTTAGGCCCGAAAACATTTTGACGATAAAAATGTAAAGGTAATAATGTTTCTTTTATTCCACACTTTGTGGAATGGCTGAAGAAAACAAACTATATAGAGAACTAAATTCTGCGTACAGAGGAAATATGGACTATAAGAAGTTTAATTTAAATAAATTAATAGACAAGGTGTGACGGTTCAAATCCCGTTTCTGCTACTGGACAGCTTGTTCTAAAAATTCCAAATTTAGTGAAAGATGATTTAATTTATTTGTTTATTATAATTTCTAAAGTAAATAGATAGAAAGGAATACAATAGCTTGCTTGTTAAAAAAATAATAAAATAAAAATTTTAAAAGAATATTTGATTAAAAAAGCATGATTTAAAAAACAATTAGAAACATACGGGACAGATTAAAACACTTAAAATCACATTTCATAAAAGAATCTCTTAAAAATTAAGAGATATACTTTTTTGTAGATAATTACGATGAAATGAAAGTCAATTACTTAGTACTTATTGATATTAAAAAAATATTACATTTTAGATAACGAGTTAATATTGAACAGTAATCAGTTGTAGGTTGACAGCGTGTAAACGGAATTTGGGGTGGATAATTGTAACTCGAGAAATAATTTACAACAAAGTGTCTCACAGAACAGTTAGTTTGTGGGAAGTTTATAGAATTACATTTGATTATAAAACATCTTGTTCAGTACCAAACTTCATGGAGAAATAATAAGCACTTAATTTCTGTATTTATAAGTAGTTTATTAGTTTAGAAAATAGTTTATTAAATCCTTTTGCTATAAGAGAAGTGATAATAGAAGTAGAGCCCATTTGAAATTTTAGGGAGGTTGTTATTGGGAATCCTCTTAAACTTACTATATCATTTGCATTATTTAATTAATAATTCAGAATTAATTTTTAATATTTTGTGGCGATAGCTTGAAGTAGAGCTAGATTTTATTCCGTTAGTAATCTTGCACTTTCTTAAATGTTCACTGAACATAAATGTTGTTGCGAGTGGTAGCTTCTCGGCCTTTCATTCAGAGGTCCGGGTTCGAATCCCGGTCAGGCGTGGGGCATTTTCACACATCCTACAAATCATCTCATCCTCTGATATAATGCAAAAAAAGGTTAAAACATCTATATCGATTGGTTATACACATCGATAAATCGGATCGGCATCCAAATAGTTCTATCGAATTTTATATATGTCGGCCATTCGACTCGACGTTATCACTTAAGGATCGGATTATACCGCCGAACTAACGACGTTTATCATTTCTAGGGTTAAACCTATTTTAATAAATAAGTCAGTTTTGATCAACCATTTTGTAGTATTGTGGAACTTTATCCTAGAAAATAAATTATAAGTTATGTTATTGTACAGATCTTTACATTTTTTGGTTTGGTGAAACGTTAATGTAAATATAATCACAGTTTATATGTAAATTGCTGTTTTTTACTTTTTAGTTTTAATGCTGTTTTTTATTTAAAGGCTCAATTGATTTTTTATTTATACTATAATTTATACTAGCTATCAGAAAGCACTGAAACTTTGTACACTTATTTTTTAAAGTAAATAATGAGAGGTTATTATTGCCTAAGAATCACGAGTATAGCTTGTCCAAGCCAAATTGACACAGATAATGGTGAAAAGCATATATGCTCGTATATCCTATATATATATATATATCTTGCTACCTAACGACGTCGGGTTTATAGTATAATACTACTCTACTAAAAAACGGTATGTATATAGTAGGACTATTGTTAAATCCAATCATTGAAGAAATTCACGTCTTGTATTTATAGTTACTTATTTAATCCTGAGTTTATAATTTATTAAATTAATAATTAATTTATTAAATAATGAAATAAATATGTTATGCAATATTATGCAGACTAATCATATAGTTTTATAACTATAAAAGCCAAACACGCACAAGATTGATGTCTATTGTTTTTCCTAAGCCCTTCGCCCTTTGTTTTGGGAGCCTAGGCTATGAGTCATGCATTAAAAAATATTATTATACTCAGGTTTATGTAACTAATAACCGAACGTTGTGTCATTCTAAATATTCAAGTGAAACATTAAATCTATACAAACCGTTTACGATTCATTCAGAGACTACCCTTTTTTTTTTACCTCCGGAACGTCCGTTAGGTATTACATCAGAGGATGAAGATGAATGATTTGTAGCGTGTGTGAAAATGCCATGCCTGACCGGGATTCGAACCCGGGACTTCCGTATGAAAAGCCGGGACGCTACCATCGCGCCACGGAGGCCAGCAGAGACCAACTTGTTTTTGTGCATGATTCCGTTCCAATTTATACTATACTTGCAATTAAAACTTGCCCAGTTAATTGTGTGTATCAAAGGGTAAGGTTATCGTCCGATTACAAAAGCCTTCTTTGAGTTTCAATTTTTGAAAGTAGCTGAAGTCTTAAGTGAAATTTTAAAAGTAATTTATTCCCATTACATTAATAAATTTTTGTCGGCTCTACCCTTAGAGTAGTGAATTGATTTTATTATTTTGCATATTATGTCTAATTTAAGTGAAAGACATTCACCGCCAAGAGAAAGAGATAACTTTTTAATCACTTGGCAGGAGAAGCTGCAGTTGAAATGTTTAGTGACACCAAAAACGTTATAGCATGTGTTGCTTATGCCGCAGGAGTAAGAACGAACAGTTTAATGAATTACTGGTGGAGCTTCAGAAAAAATTCAGTTCCCCTTGCAAAGGAATAAAACGCAAAAAGGAAGTGACAAAGATTGGAAGTTTTGATCGGAATGATACCACGTAAAGTGTTAAAATTTTACTTAAACAAGGGCTGGTTGCAGACTAACACAGCTTACCATTCCATGAAAATTTGATGAAAGTTGTATAAGACAATTAAACAAAAAAAGATCACCTGAAAACATAAAATAGATGAGATATTGGAGGAAGGCAGGTTCCCTGTTTTACGCCTATCCCTATATCATTGTGATTTGAATCCCATCAAGATGATATAGGTGTGGGAGAAGAACCAGATTGCAGCTGAAAATGTACAATTTACAATAGCTGCAACAATAGATATTTGTCATAAAATGTTTACAGAACTCTCAGTCAAGGACTGGATAAAATGTTGCAAACATGTTAAAAAACAAAGATTGTCGCAAGTTGCAGATCTCTAGAACAATAACTGAACTTATCAGCAATTTGGGAAGCAAGAGTTCATTAGAATCATCAAAAGATGAAAACATGTAATAGGGAGTGACATGCTACATATTCGGCAACTTTATAATTTTTTACTTTAGTTATATGCATTATGCTAGTGCTAGTTACAAAATTCATAACAAAATACATTACAAAGTAACTTAAAAGTTTTACTCATAAAAGGGTTTCTGAGCAAGTAAAAACAATTATAAAATCACAAATAAAAAATATGTAAAAAAAGATTTTAAAACACCACTCTTGAAAACACAAAAAGAAAAACATAGTTTTAGAATGCTACCTCAGAATGGATTTTACAACAAGCTTTGATGGTGATATGTAAGATTATGTGAAAGTCATAGCTTCAAATTAAAAATTTGATGTTTTTGCCAATTTTTTCTTATGTGTGATGAATAGCCTAAAGGCCATTAATGGGCCTTCCCTAAGATCAATCTCTAAGGTTTAACAGGATATACATTGTTTACTGTTAACGGGCTATAATATTTATTAACCATTTAGATGTTATAAATCAAAGTAATTTCTTCATAATTATGCTAAATGTCACTTTTTAACCACTCAGGAATCATGAAAATAAATGATGAGTATTTCAGAATAGGCTTTCATCAGTTAAATATGCATTGACACATTTGAGCAGTCTGCACGTATTTGTTATTATAGCTTTCTTTCACAGTTTTAATAAAATATCTTAAGCTTATAAGAAAAATTGTTTTTAGTACCACAACACAATTTATCTCATAGTACTGATCAGGGAGATACCAGGTTTGAATCCAATCCCCTCAAAGGTTTAAGTACTTTTTAATATAAGATCTATTACAATAAATATACTATATTTGCTCCTCTCTGAATATTATAATAATAAAATAACACAAAATTTACAATACCGATGTCAATTGTAAACAATTTTAATAACGACCCAGCTTAAAATTTTGTATATGCCATTGGTGCTGATGCACTAACAATTTCCACCGTACCCCAGTTCGAAATTATACTTAAACAAATTAATTATCTATTTCGTTATTCAGATTAAAATATTCAAGAGAGTAAGTAATAAAAGATAATTATATTAAATAACATTTTACAAGATACAACATTTTAGAAGAAAAATAATTTTATCAAATAGCTTGTTTACCTTTTTTTTTTTTTTTATAACGCACACATATTGAATTAACATACTATTAAATTCTCTTTTCTAAAAGATTTCATTATGTGAATTTATTTGTTTATAATAACCCCAAAAATTTTACAGTTCACTTTTATCATTCTACCACATGAATTGTTATTCAAAATCTTCATTCTAAGCAAAGTAGAGCATCAGCAGTTTGAAAACAAAGTTTTTTCTACCAAACGATAATTAATGCAACCATAATTTACATATTTACTAACCTACCAAATTACTTTAATATTCCATTATTTTATTTTAACAGCTAATGTTAAAAATCAGAAATCTGAAACTGAAAATTGTAACTGACCTCAGTATCCTACCACTTCATTTCATTTTTACCATAAATTTAACTGTTTATAATGAAGTTATAAAACAGATAAAATGATTTTTCTTGTTTAAAAAATCTTCATGTTTTTCAAAATATTCAGAATATGTAACTCATCTATCAGTTACATTTCTGAAAAGACTTAATTATCTTTTTAAATCATTTTAATACTGTAATTGTAATAAATAAAACATAATACAAACTTGTGATATTATTATTTCTGAAAAGATTGCAAATATCCCTAATTATTTCCATGCTTCTCAAAACACCATCATATTGAAGAGTACATAAACGCTTACATCTAGTAATAACTTCTAGAAGAAGATCATCCAGCATTTCTCTATTATTTTTAATATGAAAGTGAAGGTCAACTGAGAACAAAACAGACCAGAATAGCTTAGTTAATAATAAATTTTTAATAACTTCATTTTTCTGCATTCTGAAAATATAATTAAGCAATTTAATGTCCCTTTTTTGCATGTATGAATGAACAGTTAGTTAACAGTTCAACTGGATACTAGGCCATCTTCAAATGAAGATGTAGATTTTCCATCTCCATTTTACAAAATTCTGGGTATTGAAGGATGGTTCCTTTAGGATATGTTTCTTAAATAACTTTTAAATTTCTAGAGGAAAACCAGTTTTTAGATAGTGATTTTCTTTTTCATGGATAATTTTAGATGAAGTGTACAATGTGATGTGAACTGATTCTTTACTATTAATTATCGAACACAAATCTGTATCCTATTTATTCATTAATTTTCTGGCCATATGTGACAACTAGTAGAATTAAATTTTCTCTTCTTTTTCATGTACATGAATTCTATGAAAAGATACAACTAGCTAAAAAAAAAAATTGTCTATGTTAAACTGTTCACACAAGTACGCTGACTGAGAAGATTTATGTACATTTTACAATCGGACAAGGCTCCTTGTATAGGTGATGACAGTCAATAATGTGCTGAAATGAACAAATGAAAATAAGGAGAGATCTCTTCAGGCAAATTGAGAATTAGAATTTGCTGATGACATGCATTTATTTATTGCATAACTTGTCAAACAGATTAATTAGTTTGGAAAGGAATCCTACAGATTGAATGAATCAGTGTCTTGATCATTAATGCATTCCTAACTTAAATTTTGAAGAGAATTGGAAGATCAAAACTGTGGTAGTTTTAACAAGAGAATAGAATCATACAACTAAGGACCAAACAAAATGTTATCCAAAAAGCAGAAAACTAAAGCTGAAGTAGGCAAGTTCAGTTATGGGAGAAAAGATGCAATGGAGGAGAGATGATTTTTAAACAGAATAATAAGAAAATCAGATTAATATTATGGCCCAACCAAGAAAACTTTAATTTGAATTAAACATAAAATACTAATGCTACATAAAACTAGAATTTAAAAAATTTAATTCTGTGCTAAAAAATATTAATTCAGTATTGAAATGAATTAAAGTCAAAAATACCCAAAGTATTGTTATATTGGTTGATCAAAAGACGAACAGTGCTGCGGAAATTTCTGCTCCGTCTGTGATCCCAGAGTGAACCACTATGAAGGTGAAACCTTTCCAAAGGAATACTTGGTGTCAGCATACTAGCTAATTCTTCATAATGTGAAATGTTTTCTGAAATTAAGCAATTATTTCCGATTCATAATTACAACTATATCTATTTGTTTTTTCATAAATATGAAAAATTTGAAAATATAAAAAATATGAAAATTTTAATGTATGATATTAATAAATTAATAGTTTTTACACCAGTGCTGAAAGTCCATTTTAATCTATCTTGTATTAACCTTCTTTGGACAGATCCTATAAGAACTATTATAAGATCCTTCTTATAAGAAGATACATGAGCAAATGTAAACAATAGTTTTCCATGGATGTTTACATAAACATGAATGTGAACTAGGTACATTTCAAAGCTTGCTTTATAAGTAGTTAGGTATAATGGTCCCAGTGATTTTGATTATCCTTCTTCCACATGAAAATTATAAATATTGTATGAATAAGCAGGATAATTCATCAGTTGGATAACTTTCAATTTCTTTTTGTCATCAGTTTGATATGGTTCACCACTATTTATTTCAATTAAAACTTTCAGTTTTTACCAGTATTATAAGCCATATTCAGTCTTTATGATTATTTGTTTTTATGAATTTCCACTTTTGCCTCAACAGTACTTTCTTTAAATTAAATTAATGTAACCCAAGATGGCTTCACAAAATACAGAATATGGATAAGATAGTAAAGTGCCTCTTTAAACCTGATAATTCCATTACATCACGAATATTTTATGAAGCAGCATCCTGGAAGTTGATGGGTGTGAATTAAAAACAAAATTTGGCACAGAGTAATGCCATGTCATATAAATCAGATTATCTGTCTCACAGTGACTATACATTACATACAGTTTTAATACAAACTACTTCTAAACACAGTATAAATTTAGTTTAATGACAGGTGTTTCAAAAAGGATGCAACCCTAAGATTAAAAATCACGCAAAGGTAAATTTTATTTCTCCATACATGTTCGTTGGTAACATTGTACTCAATGTTAGCAGCTTTGAATTATCCTTCTTATGCACTAGTACTGTACCAGTATAAATTTGTCTCTATCGTGTTAAATATGTTATTTTCCAAGTATGTAAGTGTCTTTATTATTGAGATTTATTGCGGGTATAAATTTTACGAATGAGTGAAAGACAAGTTGCGAATAAAATTTCCCAATTCTTCAGTTCCTAATAAGTGGACAATATCGCGTTTCATTAATCAATTTCATGAGACTGGGAGTAAACATGTTTGGAAAAGCAGAGATCGACCATCACTCTTAACAGTTAAAGTTTTGGAGGATGTGAAATTATGTTGGATAAGCTCACCCAGAAAATTGCTTAGATAGTTATCTTCACAGGCTGTGCTTTCACTATCGGCAGCTTTCAGGGCTACTACAAGAAGTTACAATTGCATGCTTATCGCATCAGTGTCATTCAAGAACTGAAAGAAGTAGACCACAAAAACGTTTACAGTATTGTTGTTGGTTTAGTTCTCATGTTGATACAACGGTACTGAAATTTTGGATCACATATATTTCAGCGACGAGGCATGGGATTCAGTAGGATGTCTTCATTAACTTCAGATCCCCAAATCTTATACCAGCAGATCTTTTCCATTGAGGGAATTTAAAAAGTATAGTTTTTAAAAACAATCCTCATACACTTGACAAATCAGGTTAACATTAAAAGTGTGATTTCAAACATTACGAAAAGCGAATGTAAATTTATAAAACGTGTACGAACGTATTTAGTACTTGTATAAAATACGTATTTTTACGTATTAGTAGAGCGTATTTTATAAATGTACCATTATAAAGTTATTAAAAGTAATTTGAATATTTTAAAAATATTTTATTAACATTAATCATTAATTTTGTAATAAATTCATGTCATCAAACAAAGGGCTGCATTCTTTTTGAAACACTCGTTATTGGTGGCTAACACCCACAGCAATTAGTGTCGTTATAAATTTATTAAAAATTATATGAACAACCTTACTAATTGTTCTTTTATGACAAAATAAAAACCTTGCCACAATCTTCTGTTCCCCCAGTTTGTCTTAAAATCTTTATTTCAGACTTTGTCAACTGAATTGATTTTCAACACTATTCAACAATGGCACATTTCCAGGTTTAGTTTTGTCTATGAGTATATTTAAAACTAATTAGTTATACATACCTCATACATACATTTTAACTCTTTAAGAGTGTGATGAAATATATAAATGAAAAATTCTAAACTACTCATTGTTAAATGAATATACAACTCTCAGAATTACTTAATTTTGAAATGGAAAATTATTTTCTTTCAAACTGAAATTTTTTTAACATATATTGTCTTGTTTACAGAGAAAAATTAAAGACCTGTTATTTCCACTGAATATTATCACATTACCTCTACTGATATATTTATCAAAATGATATATTTACCAAGCCACCAAATAAGTTTACCAGCATTCTTTGCTCTTTTAAATAGCTCTGCAAGGCATTTGTGGCAGCTCATCAATGCTACTTTCTCTTATAACAATAATGACTAATGTGTAACAATGCCAACAACTGGTCATAGTTCCAGTATCCAGTAGAGTTCTCCCTGTTCTACACAGGTATACTCGTACTACTTATGAATATCATTCATGGAAGTTTTACTAACAGTAATGGGCTTAGTGAGTTATTGCAACCTTTTTTTTAAAAAAATGGTGAACAAATTTCTCCATTCAACTGTATATATTCAACATTAGTTGAATATCAAAACAATTGTTTTGATAAGTATAATTTGTTGAAAATTCTTGTTTTTGAAATGCTTTTTATGGTTCTTAATTTAATATGTCGAAAGAAAACTTAACTATGATAACAGCAGGAAGAGATTTGTCTGATAATTACTGGTAGTTAAATGAAGAACTACAATACTACATTAAGAAGTATATCATCTAACAAGGATTTGAATCAGGAATTCATGAGAGGCTGAGACTCAACCAATTTGCCATGGAAATTTGAAATATGATTAACTCTAAATACAGGTAGATTTGCTTCAATAAGATAATTCTCTAAGCACTGCTCTGTTCTTTTATCAGTGTTGTTCTATATGTTAAACTAGTTATGATATAAATTTCATATTGTTCAGGCATTAAGTTCATTTTGAAGTGAAAACTTTTTTTGGCGCATTGTGCCATACACTTTTGTTATATACTTTTTCATGGAGAAAAAAGTAGTTGACTTCTAATTCAAAAATCATCATGAGACTCTAAGCATATATATATATATAGAAGAGAAAGACATGGAGCAAAAATTTATACATATATGCTTATAATATATGTAGAATGAGAGATGGGAGAAAAAACATTGATGATCCCTTCAGTGATTCCCAATAGACTTCTCTTTCTGTATACTTACGCATATGCGCATATATGTTTACATCAATTATACAGTATTGTATAGAGCACTTGCTTTGTAGATATGGTTCTGTTTAAATGTATGTATTGAAGTGTTTGTTAAGTTGTTTATATAAAATTAATTTTAAAACCAATTTAATTTTTATTATCAAATTATTTAATTAACCATTACTCTATGTTAATTAGATTTCTTAAGCAATCTATTAAGTCCTTTTAAATGAATAATCACATATATTAAAATCAACATATATATTAAAATCAGCACATATATCAAAATCAAATATAATTATTAATCAATGATCAGTATTCATTGTTTTAAGCTTTCACTTCTGTTGGCCAGCCAACTGGCTATTTTTATTTATGTTTACTATATGTAAATGTTTTAAATGTTTGTGTGTGTATGTGCATGTGTAGTTAATAAGAGGTGATCCATGGTTGTTGATTCTTATCAATGGATAAATAAAGATTTACTTATTTCTTCAGTTGAGGTGTATAAGCCTAGAACTATTCCTCCTTAAATCTAAATTTTAATATGCTATGCAATGTAAAATCACTTGTTACATAATATATTTCCTCTAATATGCTTATATACCCTCTCTCTATATTTTTTTAAGTGTACATTCCTTGGCTAAGTTTGACATATTTTTTTATGAAAGAATACTATGATACAAAATTAACAATTTAAAGAAGAAAATGACGGGGAGCCAACTGTTGAACTATAAATTAAAATTCTTACAGACAACGTAAAATAGAGATAGAGGTAGAAAGAGTACATTGAATATATTAATGTGACTTTCATTATTTGTGTGTAATATTAATAATGGCAAGAGTAATCCTCATAGAATTAATTAAATGTGATAGTAGCGTGACACATATAAACATTTTTTTTTGTCTTTAGTCATTTGACTGGTTTGATGTAGCTCTCCAAGATTCCCTACCTAGTGCCAGTCATTTCATTTCTGTATACCTCCTACATCTTATATCCCTAACAATTTACATATTCCAAATGTTGCCTGCCTATATAATTTTTCCCATCTACCTGTCCCTCCAATATTAAAGCGACTATTCTAGGATGCCTTAATATGTAGCCTATAAGTCTGTCTCTTCTTTTAACTATATTTTTCCAAATGCTTCTCTTTTCATAGATTTGCCACAAAACCTCTTCATTTGTCACTTTATCCACCCATTTAATTTTTAACAATCTCCTGTAACACCACATTTCAAAAGCTTTTAATCTTTTCTTCTCAGGTACTCCGATCATCCAAGTTTCATTTCCATATAAAGCTACACTCCAAACATATACTTTTAGAAATATTTTCCTGATGTTCAAATTAATTTTTGATGTAAGCAAATTGTATTTCTGACTGAAAGTTAGTTTCACCTGTGCTATTTGGCATTTTATATACCTCCTGCTTCATCTATCTTTAATAATTCTGTTTCCCAAATAACAAAATTCTTCTACCTCAGTAATCTTTTCTCTTTCTATTTTTATATTTAGTGGTCCATTTACATTATTTCTATTAAATTTCATTACTTTTGTATTGTTCTTGTTTATTTTCTTGCAGTAATTTCATCCATTTAATACTTCTAAATCTTTTTTACTTTCTGCTAGAATTACTATATCATCAGCAAATAGTAACATCTATCTTTTCACCTTGCACTGTTACTCCGGTTATAAATTGTCTTTAACTTTTAACTACTAGTTCTACGAAAAGATTAAAAAGTAACAGGGGTAGGGAACATCCTTGTCAAACTCCCTTTTTATTATCACTTCTTTTGCATGTTCTTCGATTATTACTGTTGCAGTTTGGTTCCTGTAAATGTTAGCAATTGTTCTTCTATCTCTATACTTGAACCCTAAATTTTTTTAAATGCTGAACATTCTATTCCAGTCTACATTATCAAATGCCTTTTCTAAATCTATAAATGCCATGTATGCCAGGTTTTTTTTTTCTTTAATCTTCCTTCTACTATTCATCTGAGTGCTAAAATTGTTTCTCTTGTTCCTAGTATAGGAACAAGAAACCAAATTGGTCTTCCCCTAACACATCTTCCATTTTCCTCTCAATTCTTCTGTACAGCATTGTAGTTAAGATTTTTGATGATTGAGTAGTTATGCTAATTGTTCTGTATTCTTCACATTTATCTGCTCCTGCTTTCTTTGGAAATATAAATATTACAGCTATGATAATAAGGACGCGAACAGAGAATGCTCATTTGCATGAGACCCTGCTGCCATCTCCAGTAGATTGGTGTTAGGAAAGAAGTATAATTAAAGTTAAAAGATGCACCCAAATCTCTCCCATCTTAGTCTAGAAAAATTGTAGAAAGAGAAGAAATAAATCAATTAATGTTTCAACCTTCTGGAAATTATAGTAAATAGATTATTTCAACATTTAATGGGTGTTAGTTAACTCCAGACAAAAATCTATAATGGCATTCATTAGTCTATAAAACTACTAATAACTTGAACCAGATTTAAAAATTTTATTACCAACTTTAAAGAAAACTTGTATATTCCGACATGAGTTTTTCAATATATTCCATACATTATCTGTCAGTGGTTGATGCCAATTTTTAGATTCAGATACTATAATGTTTAGTTTGGAAAGATTATGAGCAGCATTTGATAACGCTTGTATTACTTCATCCGATAACGCATGGTAATCTATACTTAAATTAGTTAAAGCTGACATACGATTTAATGATTCTAAAAATCTAGGACTGGAATGTGAGGAATGTAATTTTTTGAATGCGTTTCGAAGATCTAAATTCTTCAAACAATTACCACACGATTCAGCCGCAACAAACACCAATCTAAGAACATCATTTGGACGAACATATGCATTTATAATACGGAAACTTCTTAGACTTCTCTGGCAGCTGTAAACATACATATATTTCTTTAGGATTAAATACATTTTACATATTTGATATCAATTAATGATAAATTTTATTACTGTAAGCTGAAATGAATATTCATCCCTTAACTCATGTTATTCAATACCTGACTGGAATATAATAGTAATATATACATTCTGAAGATATTTTTAATTTGTATTATTTATTAAGTTATGTTAAAATCCTCAATCTAACAGGCAAGAATTCTTATAAGATAAAACAATTTTAAATTTTTAAAATCATTGCACCATCATATAATGCACTTCTTTTTTTTTAAATTACTCATGTTTCAATTAATTTTACAAGTAGTAAAAGGTGTTTTATTGGCCATATTGCAACTGAAGTATCATTGTGATTTCATGTTCACTCACACATGTAAGTACACATAATACAGTTGAATTTTCCACACAGTCTCATAAAAATGGGACATGCAACAAATGTTAATCACAACATTCAAATATTACATTTACTATGTAAAAGATGTACACTTAACATATCCAAGCAGTAAAAAAATTATAAAACCATTAAACTTAAAATAAACAAACAAAATTAAAGATGTATTAAATTAACAAACAAAAAAGAAGATTCAAACTTATTTGATCATATATTACAAATATGCATATATACATTACATTTCCAAAGCACAGTTGCTTTTTAGTGTGTATTGAAATAGTTTTACATCTTTAGTTAAGATGAGTTATAAAAAATGAATAAATAATTATTTTCAATGTAATAAATTATTTACTGGGTGAAAAGATTTTTACTTCAAATTGTTAACAGAAGGTTGAAAAAACTGCCAGGACGACACATAATAATCAAGAGTGCCACATAATCTTTGGGCAGATGTTTCTGTAATGCAAGACGACGTGATACAGACTGTAATGAAGACTCCCTTATAAAACAACTTTGCTGCCAGTTACTTACACCATTAAGAGCTCCTCACTAGGTTTTGAACAGTATGTAGCTTACCATTTGTTAGGTGAAGAGATGTTAGTTACTGGTCTCAAATTTTAACCTGTAATACATTTGAAATCTTACTTTAAAGAACAATACTCTGCAAGCCTTCATTTTGTTTTGTTTTGGACCGACCTCAAACTTTTACAGTATATCACAACATATTTCAAATGTTATTCTACTTCCAAATTAGATAAATTCTCTCAGAAAAGATCCGCTTATAAGTAATGTATAATTTTTTTTTACTGTGATTCTTACATTTCAAAAGTAAAGTTGAAAAACAAATCTAAAACTGCCTAAATTATTTATAAATTTAATATGGTAAGATCATAAACAATTTTTTTTAAAATTTTATTCTATCCTACATTATCAAATGTTTTTTCAGATCTACAAACGTCTTGATAGAGACTTTATTCTTTACCTGTAAATTAATTCTGGTAGGTATTTTTGATTTGTGATCATTTAATTTAATAATATAATTCTCACTCAAATTAAAAAAAAATTCATTTATTAAAATTCAATTCTCACTAAAATCTAAGAACAAGAGTATATTCAGTTTGTACTTTACAATACCACAATCATTTCTGTTCAATTTCAGTTGTATGGAATAGTTTTAATTATGTTATATATTAATTTAAGTAAAATTTTATGATGTTCTTATTTAGAGATAAATGTCAACAAATCAATTTATGCTAAATATCTTGAAATTATACATTTTAGCACATCCTAAAACACATGTCACTATTCCTAAATAAATCAGTGACAGTAAAAAGCCAAAAGACAAAACTAAAAAAAATTCCCATAATAATATAATTGAAATCGCCAACATTTAACTTGTTTAAAAAAATAAATTACATCTGTATTTTAAAAAGCCCAGCAATAATCAAATAGTATAATTTACTATACAATAATACATAATAAATAGTATCTATTCACATTTTTTTCATCCTCAAATATTATTATCATCTAAATAATAATACTTCTGGTGGCAGAGATGACTTTAATGGCAAAACAAATAACAGCAGAGTGATAAACTAAAAATTACTTTGAAAACTCGGTGTTACTATTATTATGACTAATAAAAAATATTACAAGTAGATAATTATATAAATAAATAATTAATAGGCTACTTTACATAAGGAGAACATTTATGTAGTTAAGACATCAGGTTATATTAAACATAGTTTTAGGAATTAGAATAAAATTATTTTTAATAGTGATAAGTGATTATTACCGCAAAGTCAATAAATAATCTAATTCTGAAAAATAGAAAGCCATATGTGCAATGAATACATCGTTTACAGCTGTGAATATAGTTCAAAATCTTCAAAGATAATAACACATTAAAAGTAATGATAATAATATTTTATAAAACTTACCCTAGAAACTGCACTAGGGCGATATTAACTTTATGTCTATAAAGCCATTTGTAACAGAATCCAAAATCTCTTAAAGTAAGTTCTTGTAACTGGACACTTTTAATTTCAAGGATATTAAGATACATTATTCCTGATTCTCTCTGAAAAACATAAGGTATTTGAGGCTGAGACCAAATAAGTTCTAATCGTTTTGTATGATGACCAAATTTTATAGCAATTTGTGGTAGTTCATTGTTTAAAACATAAACATCACGATCAAAATAAAATGTCATATTCCTCCAAATAGAAGGTGAATTGAGTGCACTGGCCCAAGACAAGCACACTTTGCCTGCTGTTAATCTGTCGCTTGGCCTTAAGTAACTGAAAATCTGGGCTATAATGAATTCCGGTAAACATTCCCATTTTGCTACGGCCATCGCTAGAGGCCCCCATCCCAGTGAAAGATAATGTACTGTAACCTAGCAACATAAAATATATGAATTAGTAATTAGTTATTATTGCTAATAAATACTCTAATTTTATAAACACAGTAATCATGAAGAAAAAAAAATGATTACCTGCTATCAGTAAAAAAATTAATTTGAATATGCCAGAAAAATAGAAGCAAATGATAAATTAAAAATAAACTGAAATGGAGATTACGTTGAAATATTTTCTATAAAGGAGAAATAACATTTATTTTTAAATTTTAGTATCAATGCTCACATTATCAATGGGGTGAATACTGCACACCTAACTCAATGCTGTTTTAGAAACTTTTTGTAAAGAAATTCTAGGCAAAAATGTTTATCACAAAAACCTAAACATTATTTCACATGTAAAAATTTTAGTATTTCATTCCTTAGTAAAATTATGAAGGATGGATGGACTTTTCATATAAAAGTGTTTATATGAAATTGTGCATTTTATTGCTGTGATCAATAAATCAATAACATCAAAAAAATGAATATGTTCAAATATAGGAACCAGGAAAAATTTTTTTTCTGGATTTTCTTTCAGAAAAAAGGTTTTATTTTATCAGCCAATGGGTTGTTAATAAAACATAACAACTTCATAGTAGAATCTAGGGTGTAGAGTAAATCTAGTAAATAGCTTTAAGTCAAATTAAAGTAGCTATCCTGTCAAGAGTGGTATTCAGAAAAACTAAAAAAATAATAGGATAGTTGTGACGATCATGCAGCAATAACTATCACCCATGTTGCAACTTGTTTGTTGTTCCCTCTGCCTCCTACTTTGCACTACCACTCATTTCATGTCAAACTTAGAACAGTGTGCAGACTTGGCTCATAAGAGGAAGATCCTTCTGTTGTTGTAGGATTCTCATCTTATTTTAAACTTTAATTTTTTGAAGTCTGATAAAGAGGACACTAATTTAAGTTGGTCATAGCCATAGTGATATTTATGCCAGTTCATGAGAGGAAAATTACATCTCAAGAAAAGCCATAAAAATTACTAAGTGTAAGGGGCTATTAAGGTTTGAAAGTGAAAATGTAGATTTTCTATCTGAAGAATTTTTACCTGAATCTTTAGGACGTGCTCTATCATCCAGTTAAAAAATGAAAAAATTTTTTAACATTCCTTACCGACTTTTCAGGTTTTCAGAGTGGAATTGCACTGGATTTTGGTTTTCATCGTTCTACTGTGATAAAACGGTTAGTTTTGTTATTGACAAGACTATTGCTAAAGCAAATAATTGGATACAATTCCAATAAATGAGACGAAGTTGCTATGCCATACATTTTACAATGTCTACAGAGATAGTCGCATTATATTGTACCAAAATACATGCTACTTGTAACGTAGATGAAGTATTTACCAGTGTAGTCGCTGAGTGGCCCGAAATTGTCCATGATGCCAGGATATGGCGGCGAAGCCTAGTTAGATCCGTTATCTCACAATACAACAGGTCAGTGTGCTTATTCAGAGACACCGGGTATGATAACACTGTTCAAACCTGCTCGACACACGGAACAACAAGATTTTAATCATCTACACACAGGGCCGTATTTTCACAAGTGCCGCCCCTGGGCAATAGCAAAAATTCCGCCCTTTTCCAAATTTTTTTTAAAACCCTGTGCATTTTTTGATAATTGGTATAAATGAAATATAAGCATTTACACCTTTATTGAAATGGTTTATTTATTATATAATAATATATTTACAAATTAAATCTGAAATATAATCATTTTCCACATGTATAGTAACTTGCTTAGAAACACTTTCGTCTTAATTTTTTTTGGAACAAAATTTGTTATAATCTGCTCACAGTCTAGTTTTAAAAAAATATCAGCTCCGATGTTCATTATAGCTAAGCTATTTAAGCGATCTTCAGTCATTGTGGAGAGAAGGTATGTCTTAATTCTTTTTAAGCAAGAAAAAGACCTTTCAGTACTGCAGTTTGTAACTGCAGTATAAATAAACATGCGGTATGCAATTTCCACATTCATAAACACGGTGTACATGTCATTTTCCCGAAGAAATTTGAGTAACTCAAGAGGGGATTTGTTTTGAGAATTTCGAGAAACGCAATGTGCGTGAAAATGTATAAACTCATTACCTAGAGGTGGCTCAACATCTGACGAATAACATTCTCTCAATATCTCGGGCTACACGCGAATTTCAGAGTTATCGCTAAAATTTTTGCAATTCGTAGAATGGCGAATTTGCTGTTAATGACATCGTAAGCTGACATCCTTTTGCACAAATCATTGTATAAATTATTCAAGATGACATTGAAAATACTAACTCTAAAATGGTACCTGGCAGTCAATTCCACTTCTCCATCACTCGTTTCGTCAGGATGTAGGATTCTTCTTCTTCTCAACACAGTTTGGAACTCGTGGATTTCAGACATTTCTAAGGCTAGTTCTTCATAGTGATCAAATTCACTGCGACATCTATGTCAATTTTTATAAGCCCTTTGTATAAATCAATAACCTCAACCAAACTGATGTTTACTTCTTGCAATTTTTGACTGACAATATTAAACCTACAGAGTAGGAAATGCCACAAAATTTTCAAGAATGCTGTTTCGAGATGTTCCATTTGGCTGCGGATTCCTTTTGCTTCCTGTGTAGTGATTGCGTTTTCAGTTTCATCCTCTTCCATACTCACTAGTATTTCGATGATTTCTGAAAAGTTATCTTGTAAAGCAGTGACAGCATCCGCACGAGCCGACCACCTTGTCGTGGAAAATGATTTCAACGTTGTTATGTTGCCTCGAATGCGTGTTTGGAAAATTTCCCATCGATGCGTTGATGAAAAAAAATTCTACACAGATTGCACAAGCGAGAAAAATGAAGCTGCTTTAGAACATCTTTCCACTGCACAGCCACCAACTAAGTTCAACGAGTGAGTAGCACACGGCACGTAATCTGCTTTTTCTTTCTTAATTTCCTAAAATGCATTTTCTTTCTTAATTCTAGCTTGAAGACCAGAATATTGTCCTGATATATTATAAGCATTGTCGTAAGATTGCCCTCGACAGTAAGCAATATTACACCACGTGCACAGATTTCAAGTCCATTTGATGACCCAAGGTTTGACAGGAAAGATCATTTTCTATTTAAAAGGGATAAACAAAGGATATGTCAGGTGAAACAATGCAAATCAAAACCATTGACTTATTGTAACAAATGTAATGTAACCTAGTGTGCAAAATGTTTTGTACCATACCATTGGAAGTAGAAATAATACTGAACATTTTCAGCTCGACTGATAAATAATACATTTAGTTATACGGTGTGTGATATTTAAATCAAAATTCCATTGTACATAAAATGTTCTACAATTTTTTTCTTTGTAATACGTGTTATATGGTTTTTATAGCGTATAATGTAATAAATTTTTACAAGAATATAAGTGCAAGTTTCATGAAGCTAATTCCGTGTTTTAATAAAACATCATAGATATTATTTATAAATCACAAGTAAAGAACTGAATTCAGTTAAATATTACTCTATTAACCACTGTCTAATTAATTTACACAATGATACTATTATTTACCACTGTCCTATTTATGGGCCTTAGAGTAAAAATTTTAATGTTGGAATCTCTTATCTGGGATTAAAATTGAACAAGAATACATACTTTTTATTTATCAGGAGGGAAAAAAATAATTTGGTAAATAATGGGTTAAGGATCGCCGCACTTGACGAGTCACCTCGTACCCAACCAGCCTCTGTGGCCTTCCTCACATTGGACTCCGATACTAACAAATCATCCACCCGTTCACGCCCAGCGATCTTAATTATTGCATCATTAGATGCAAAGCTCCTATTCTCATTTATTAGAATGAATCTAATCATTCTTAGGCTTACAACCTCCACTGCCCGTCCCCTCTGCAAGCAGGCATATCGGCTTCTCACTACTCTCTGCAGCCTTGTGGCCCATACAACCACAATTAAAACAGGCTCAAAATCTATCAGGGCCAGTACATCTCGATGCAATGTGCCCTCCTTCTAGGGACTGTAAACACTTAAGCTCCACATCCTGCAAGACCTGACACAACAACCAACCAATTTGCAATCTCACATTTGACACCAAACGGGATATCATAGCTTGCAGCACACAACAGTGGCATACATTGCGTTACCGAAAGCTAGCCTCATTGACATCACTTTTGGATCCACTTCAGGGTCTTCTACTCTCTTCTTAACTGCAGCAACAATTTCAGCCTGTCATTTCCTTCTATATGTCCTTAATATTAATAAGGGCATATGCTAGTTTACCCCATCAAACTTATACCCCTGCCTTTTTAACATTAATGTGAAGGGCCACCCCCAAGGCCTCTTCATTGGAATATGTGACAGGGAAACTTATAAATATGATAAAATTTAAAATTATAGTTACAGAAACAGTAAAACTGCACTGAAATATTAACAGAATAATACACAAGAAGAAGAAATGAGTAAATTCTTTGCAATTATCATATATATGGGGGTAGTTAAATACCAAAGATATGATTATGGTTTACCAATAACCTGTGAAAAAACTATTATCATACTGAGGGTGATGGGTTGTAGCAAGCTTCAATTGATTCTGAGATTTATTTTTTTGCAGAAAACAGACCAGTAACTACGACAGATTGTACAAAATATGAAATCTGTTTGATATGATTCATATAAAAAGCTTTGCTAGTGAATACACCCCAGGAGAGATATTTGCTGTCAATGAGAATATGATAACCTTTCAGAGGAAGATTATTTCTGGTTTTAAAATGTTTAATTATGCAATCCTGTTACATATACAGTACACTACAAATTGCAGTATATTAGGAAAAATGCCAGATAGACCAAATTGTAGAGGTGTTGCAGAAAATGTAAAACTAGCAGAAAAATTTTTGTTTAAAGGTCACCATAATTTGTAACAGTTACTATACTCTGTGTCATTGATTCAGATGAATACTCATTTGCTAGGAGGAACAATTTCAAGGCAACAAACAGTAATTATAACTTAAAAATACAACAGTACAAAAATACATCTTCATCTCATTTTTATTCGCTTTACCAATTAGGGTTATTGAACGCTGTTAGATTAAATGTAGTTCCTGAGTCAGCCCACTGGCATCTTCAACCACATGTAAGTAAGGCTGTCTATTTAAAGATACCATAAAAGTATCATCATATGAAGAATCTACAATATTTTTTTATGATTTGATTTTTATATACAACATTTAATTAAAGCATATATTTACTAATATATAGTAGTAACTAATTACAGACTGATTTATTAGAAATTGCACTTCTGTTGTGATAAGATTGATCTTACTTCCCACTAACAATCTTATTCAGAACCTGAAGTGATATATTACAGAAAATATTAAAAATTAAGCAGTTTGAAAACTGTTTTAGATAAGCTGGAGAGTAGTTAGCGGTGATCTATTACAGTGTCGACTCAGCTGTGTGCCATTTGACATTCACACATGTGCTGTTGTCTTTAGACGATCAGTACAGGTTTATTCTTTAAGCCACACCTCATACATTTTTAAAAAGTAAGAAAATTATTCACTGGTTGGAATAAAATATTCCCTAACTCCATTGGTAGTCAATATTGCTTAAATCCACATCAAAATTGTTTCATAAAGATATAATCAATAACTACTGCTAGAGACAACTGTATTGAAAATTTTATAAATGTTTATAAAATTTTAGTTTTTTTTTATACAACTTGATTCTGACTGAACAAGATGTAGAACCATGGTTTTAGGAGTAGTAATTATAGATCAATCCTATGATACACAACCAACAGCCTTAAATATGTAAATATTGCAACTAGACAGATATGGTAAACTCCTGGCCATGTTAAAAAATACTGTTTATAATTATTGTTTTATTTAATGTTTAAACATTTATTGTTTTATTAAAACAAAACACAATAATTAAGATATTCTTTGAAAACAATATATATTTACAAAATAATAACCACTTTTTTTTAGTTGCATAAATATAAATAGTGTCTAAGAGTTCATAGACAATGTTATCGTAATTATATCGTGTATTGAAGCAAAACAGCATGTCAAATCTGTGGAGTAACTGGAATAAAAAAAAAATTTCTGATTGGTTTTAAGGTAGCATGTTTAATTTTTAATTCGGGAAATCATAAATTGCAACAAAATGAGTAATAAATTTCTTTCAATGAACCCATTTCTTCCCAACATTGCATAAATGGAAGAGTACAAAATTATATAAATAATTTTTTTATGTTTTTAGTCAATATTTTTATACATTTCCTTTCTATGTAAATTTGAATAATGATAAAACCAATGCATTCAGAATCACAGTACAGCTGCCATGTGCAATGCCTCGATCCAAGTAAATCGTTGCCATTATTACCATAGCTACGTTACATACATCTTTCGGTTTTATTTGTAGTATTTAGATTTTAGTGCATGATAAGCTGGTATTTAATTTGTGTTATTGAACAATTAGATATAATTATTAGCATACAAATATTGACATATTACTTTGAACCAGTATATTCTGCAATGAGTTTTCAACAAGAATATTACACAACAGCAGAAGAGCTGTTTGCAGCACTTGACGAGATCGAGGAAGAGGAAGCAGCATACGGTGTCTATGCAGTATTTAAACCACCTACTTGAATATATAGTCAAAGAAAACAGCGATGATAACCAAACTGTTATCAATAATAGGGCGGGGGGTAAGATCTCATTCTTTGGATATTGCTGGTTCTTCCGAAGTCCATAGTTCCATTAGTATTGAACCAACTAGATATAAAATGGCAAAACAAAAAGTCAAGAAACTAAACCTGTCAAAACTGGAGAAATTCTTTAAAAATTAATAGATGATTTCCAGATGATGAAGTGTCTAACACTTCTTCAAACATTCAATTTAATTTTTGATATGTTCCTGGACAAAATTATAGTTTTCCGTCGCATACGCTAAGGAATAAAAAAACCATAGCTTTAACTCATCCAGACTTGAAATTTTTTTTGGAATTTTTCTTCTGATGGGCTATCACTCGCTTCCCCAATGTAAAATACATTGGAGTAAAGAACCTGATAAAGGTATACCTCCTGTATGAGAAACAATGCCACGAAATACGATTTGATGAAATTAAAAGTACATCCATTTTCAGACAACATAAAACTAGAAAGTTTGACAAATTTTCAAAATTCCTTGCATATTATAATGAATCAAAAGCCATTATAATAATCCCTTATTATGGATGTCATTCAACAAAAATATTTATAAGAGAAAAAACTAGTGAAATTTTATTTATTTAATTAATTTTTTTATTTTATTTATTTAATTAACAGAAAATAAAATTAACCAAATGATAATTAAATCGGTTAGTTTTTTTATTACTTCGATCAGCAAAAGCGACAGAAATTCACTGTTAGAACATTAATAAAACAAGTTTACCAGACAAAGTAAGAAAAGGGAAAATTAACCATAGGCAACTAAATGCAAGGCAAAGCTGTAAACTGTGTCATAATCAAACTGTTCATATTTGTAAGAAATGCCAAGTGTTTTTACATGTGGATTGTTTTAAAAGATTTTAGAAGGCAGCTGGGAAGAGTAAAATTATTAATATTACAGAAATAATATGAATGGAGATTATTATTATTACTACTATTAATAAAATTATTTTATGTAATTTTGTAAAAACTACTAATATGAGTTTCACTTTCAAGTTTTATTTTTTAAATTGAATAGTAAAGATGTAGGTAGATAAAATGAAAAAAAAATCATAAATATTGAAAATTGTTGATTTGGGAAGAAATGGATTAAAATCATTTAAAAAACTGTAAAAAGTTAGTTTTTTCAAAATATTTTATATTGTTTATTTTTAAACATGTGTAATGCAATTGTTATTCTTACATTATTGTAGGAGCAATTTACCTACAGAGGTACTGCTATAAGGAAGAATTGACACTCCTTAATTATTTTAGAATTAACAAATTTTATTTAACCACTCCGCAAATACAGAATAAAAGGAAAACATTCTTACACTGTTTTTTCCTTTATATTTATTTAAAGAAATCAAAGCGCTTCAGGCCTAGGCCCATCATCAGTGACTATGTATTTTTTAAAAAACATATTACAAATATACATAAAATAAAATATCACAGATAAAAAGATTTAAATAACAGAACAAATATTTGTTCAGTCAAAGAGTAAAAATGTTATCTGTTAATAATAATACGTCACTGATGATGGGCCTAGGACTGAAAGCACTTTGACTTCTTTAAATAAATATAAAGGGAAAAATGAAGAAATAAGGTAAGAATGTTTTCTTTAGATTCAGTACTTGCAGGATGGCTGAATGTAATTTGTTATTAGATTCTAAACTAAATTTACGTATAGAGGAAATATGGACTGTATTAAATTTGATTTGAATAAATTAAGCTTTAATTATTATATAAATTATCATGATACTAAACTTAAATTCATTTTAGCATAACTTTTTTCTAATAGAAATAAAACACTTGCTCCAGCAAAATCTAATTTCTAACATATGGATATCAAGAATGATAACGGAAAACATTGGCTTTAAAATCTTAGATAGCATCATGTCTTTATAAGCTAACCTGAGCTTCTAGATCACTAATCACAAATGTAGTTCACAAAGAAAAATTGTTAAATGCCCAATATTATAAATCATCAGACATCATACAATGTCCTTTCAAATGTGTTGTTAATAATGCTTGACAAACAAATCCCTTTTCACATATATGGCAGACATATGGTCGTTCACCAGAGTGATATCGTGAATGTATAACAAGTGTTGATCGTTGAGAAAATGATTTACCACATGTTGTACAGCTGTATGGTCGTTCTCCACTATGAGTGCGCAAGTGCAATGTTAAATTACAACTTTTAGCAAAACCTTTTCCACACACACTACAAATATTAGGTTTTTCACCGGTATGAATGCGCCTATGAAACTTAAGATGTTCTTTGTTAGTCAATTCCTTGCCACAGATATCGCACAAACAAACATTTGTACCAGTGTGAGATGCAATGTGTAACCTTAACGAACTCCTATGTGAAAAAATTTTACCGCATATATTACAATTATTTATTTTAACAGGAACTCTACCATCTGGATGCTGATCTTTTTTATGAGCAACTAAATACCTGGTGTATGGAAATGCTTTACCACAAATATCACACCGAAAAGGTTTTTCTCCAGAATGAAAATTTTCATGTTCCTCAAGATATTTTTTCACAAAAAATCCTTTTCCACATTTATCACACCGATATTCATACTCTTGTGAATGTCTTTTTCTATGTGTTGTTAAAGCTGATCGATAAACTGTAGTAAAATCACAGATGTCACATGATAATAATTTTTCCCTAGTATGTTTCTTTTTATGCACAGCTACATCATTTAAACGCTTGTATGACTTATGGCAAATGTCACATTTATACGGTCTATCATTACTGTGTGTAACCAAATGTCGTGTTAACAATCTTTTTGAAGGAAATAGTTTTCCACAATCATTACACTCTAATTCATTCTTATCACAAAATTTGGAATCTCCATCAATAAAATGAGATTCAATATGACTCTCAAAATCTTTTTTGTTTTTTAATTGTTCAGAACAAATATTACAAGTCATAAAATCAGAATTTATTTTTGGCTTTTTTTTTATATTTTTTACAGTTCTTTTGGTTTTGGATCGATACTGTTGTTTTACCTGCAATCTTGATGATCTGAAACAAATTAACAGTACAGTTACAGTAGCATCAATTACACTTGAAATCTATAAATAAACAATTACATAACAAAAAATCAAACAGAGGTAGCAGCACTACTGTTCATTACATTTCTGAGTTTATGTGCAACTAATTATGAGATTTGTCTGGTAAATTCTTGTACTTTTTAATTAATAAGTATACACTGCTACTAATGGATTAATTGAATGAGTATTGTTATGACTCATTGCCAACATTGGAAAGTAGTCTAATGAAAACCCCATTTCATTATTAATTAGAAAACTGTATGGAAATGCTTGAAAGCAGTCATCTGGGAATCAGGTGTTAGCTGGATTCAAATACACGAATAGTAAAAACATTTAAAGGATGGCTGAACTTCAACTTAAAATAATTTTTATTCAGGCCTATTCGTCAATACCCAAAACTCAAAAAAACTGAGTCATTTGTACTAAACATCATTTACTGTTTAATTGAAGAACTAAGCTGATAACACTGTCTCATTGCAGAAAAATTTATGCTTTGCCTTTTAATTATCTAGAAAAAAACAAATCCAAGCTGAGTTAATGAATCAAGGATGAAATCATTTTAATGATTATTAAAAGGGTCACCGAAAAAGTTGGGCCAAACAATAAGAACATGGTGAACTTCTTTTTCAATTCTGAGAGCAATATTCAACATGAATTTTTTATTCTACATCTCTTTCACCTTATCTAGCACCAGTAAACTTTTTTCTTTTAATCCCCAAATTGAAATATCACTGAAAGACCATCATTTTTGGATTGAGGAGCTGGTGCTACATTAGTATGCAGTCTACCATCATTATGAGGTTTTAAGTAGAATTTCGATCCTCTGCTTGTGGAGTGCTGAAATGCCCCTCCTCATGGGAGCTACCCTTTCCATCCCTACACCTAACCTAGCACGAGTCATGTATGCGTTTCACGAAAACCCTCCTTCCATGCATGACCCTTTCAAAGCTCAAGGGGCCCCCATGCATCCTCGAAAGAAAGTACCCCGACCAGGACACTTTTGTATGTGTCGGGACAAGGCATCCTCAGCAATTGGGCTGCCTCCCTGGCCCTAGATGTCACCACGATTCGACCCAGGTGTACATTATCTTTTTATGACCCTGTTTTTTTTTTTTTTTTTTTTTATATTTACACCAGTCATTTACTCTTCCTGTCTGGCAGTGACGTATATCATTGCCAGACTGTTTTGTGAAGACCTGCAGTATCACTCCTCCCAGCTTTCAGCAATATCAAACAAGTACATTTTACAATAAACACTACAAGCTAAACAAGAACCAATACAACATGTAATTTCACAAAGCCTACATGAATATAGATCTCCATTTCAAGTACCAGAATCACATAAACGAAATTATAATACAACAAAACATAAAGAAAAATCCATATCGTTAATAAACACAATTACAATAAACAAGAACAACAAAACATGTAAAACTATGTACAATCCTATCCTAAAGTACATGAACTGGAGTTGCCATGGATCATTAGTTAATCACTCACTGCCCTTTGTGAGTCGCTGTCACCTCCACTGCCTTTGTGAACAACATACCTTCAGGACCACCATTCAGAATATTGCTTCAGAGGATGAGATGGATGACAATTTTTATAGTGTGTGAAAAATACCATGCCTAACCGAGCTCAAACCCGGGACCTCCAAATGAAAGGCCAGGATACTATCACTCGCGCCACAGACTGGCGTGAACATACCTTTTCTTTATCTGTTTAGCCTCCGGAACTACCGTAAGGTATTACTTCAGAGGATGAATGAGGATGATGTGTATG
>JAAAKQ030243627.1:0-11059 GCA_010016005.3 Zanna intricata | reverse complement strand
GAGTATTTCAAACAGCTTAGCGATAGAGTAATTGTCATAAGAATAAAATCAAAACCCAAGTCAACAACAATTGTTAATGTCTATATACCTACAAGTGCCCATGATGATGATGACGTGGAGTGTGTATGCGAAGAAATTGATGCAGCAGTTAAATACGTAAAAGGGGATGAAAACTTAATAATAGTTGGAGATTGGAATGCAGGAAAAAGAACGCTCGTCTGCAGTTTTGTGTATAAATAATGGATAGAATTGCAGACAATACATTTTTAGACAATGTAATTTTTTGTGACGAGTCAAAATTTTACATCAGCGGCAAAGTAACCATTAAGTGCCGAATAAAAAAAAAAAAGCAAAGTAGTTCATTAAGTGCCGAATATTGGATAGCGAAACCCCTCATGAAACTTTGCAATACATTTACGATAGCCCTAAGGTCAATGTGTTTTGTTTCCTATAAAAAAAAAGAATGTAAGCCCTTCTTCATACAAGAGACAACCTAAATGGTATAGTTTATCTGGACATGTTTCAAAATATTCTAATTCTTCAGTTAAACGATGATGACCAAGATGGACGCTATTACTATCAAGCACAACGGGACAACAGCTTACTACCGCCTAGAAATCCGATATTTTCTTGATCCTCAATTCCCAGGAATGAAATCGACTTCAGGTGGGAAATGAAATCGTCACATTACAAATGAAAGACACGTCGAAGCAAAGTGAATGTTGGGCGACAAACTTTGTGTTTTTCAATGAAATGAGACCTCAACCGAATCTTTAAGTTATTTCTATAAATGTTAAAATTCTTTTATAATTGTGAAATCCTTTTATATATTATTATTATTTTATATATGTATGTTTGAAGTTATTTTACAAATACACACACACACTCGAGCATATATAACATTTTTCTTTAATTTTTACTTTATCTGTTCCTTATATGTTGAAAGAGAAAAAGCATGAAGATTGAAATATGAGTCAACGAAAAATGAAATTAAAATTTTTGAAAAGCCCACGACGAAAAACCTTACAAAACGTGAACTAATTAAATAACTGTATTTTTACTTATCTGCTGTGACATTGTTTTTAGGACAATAAAATTTAAGATTTTGATTGACTGTGGTGGGTGACCCATAAACTTAATAGATAAGCTTTAGTTATTATTCAAGCACGACAGTTAATCAGAATCTTAAATTTTATTGTCTTAAAAACAATGTCACAGAAGATGATAAGTAAAAATACAGTTATTTAATTATTTCACGTTTTGTAAGGTTTTTTGTGGGTTTTTAAAAATTTCTAATTTTATTTTTTATTTATTATTTTTGAAGATTAATAGGCCTGTGTCCAACAGTAAGACGCTTAAAGGCTTATTATGATGAAAGTTTATTATACTTGACCAGCACAAATTATTTAAAATTCTCACAAAAATATAGCCTTGCTGGAGTTAGAAATAATTAGAAACAATCAAAATCCGTTCTGAAGAAAGATTTCTACCGCAGCACTACATGGAGGCTTATAACCGTAAAACTAATTCAAGAACCTGCTCTGATAACTATGTAATGCCAAAACCGCATCAAAACAACCCAACCGTTAAAGAGAAACACATTTACTGCAGCGCCCGCTGGTGGCCTATAACCGTAAAACATGTTTAAGAACCTGCTCTGAAGTAATATGTATGTAATGCAAAAAACCGCATCGAAATCGGTCCAGTAGTTTTTGAGGAAAATATTAACAGACATACACACACAACCTCTTACTCAAAACGCATATACAGTCTCCGTTCCATCGTGGGTAAAAAAGTTATAATATTAAAATTTCTCTGATGCAGAAATGAGAAATAATTTTATATTTATTTAACCTAGAAACAGCACATTTTATACAGAGTAAAAATGAGAATAAAAAGGACCTTGCCCCCTAAAGTTCTACATTAAAAAAAACTTCAGTAACTTCTACACGGTACATTTAAACTCGGTCATACGTTTAATCCAATAATACTAACAACTATGTTACGTAAATACATACGCAAGCACAACCTAAATATTTCGGCCGATGCAGATTATTTCTTGCCAATAATTTCATGTACTCAGTCATACCTAACAAAGACGTCAGAAAAAGTTTAAATGTGAAATTTAAGCTTATCATGATAATATAGATAAATCAGTCACAAAGTCCGTAAAACAAAAAAAAAAATTTCATACCATGTACTTTGTTCTAATAAAAATATGTATATCAAAACAATATATATTAATACGTCCTTGTTAAGAATAACATTATTTCTTATTACCAAACGAACACACAAAAACTCATAAAACGTGCAGTTGATAAAAGAAACGTTTTCTCAGAAAATCAGATAAAATTTTTTTAAGAATACACCGAAAAGATAAACGACAATATTTATTAAAAAAAAAAAAAAAAAACTATGGTAATGCGGAATGTAACAAATCAAGGGCAAAACTTAAGAATGTGTTTTGAGGCATTAAAATAAGCAAAATGATTTCTAAAAATAAAATAATCGTTAGAAGAAAAAATTAATATATCAATAAATTCGTAAACATCTAATCTAAGATTTTTAACGAAAAATTCGTTAAGTATTTAACAAAATACTTCATTCGTATAACTTTAAATTTTCTAAATTCCAAAATTTTTAACCTTCTTAATTTTTTAACCGTTAATACTTATAGATAATTATACAATCATTAGACACTTTTCAATAACTGGGTCAGTTATCCATCAAATTATTACTGGGTTAGTAGTTCCATCAAATTATAATTTATTAAAAACAACTCCAGCACTTTTATTTCAAATAAAATGACATTTATTCAAACAACCTAATTTCGCTCCATCAGCATTTACCTTAACGTTTTAATTCAGTCCTATAATAACCCATATTTGCACTGCGGATGGACAAGAATATTCCTTTATAAAAAAAAACGTGTCTCATCTAACGTGGCTCTTTTTTAATAGGATAAAAAGCAATTTGTTTCAGATATTATCTTTTTAAACCGGTCTAAATATAATCGATTACCATTAACGTATATCTTCCAACTCCGGCAAAGAAACCCCAATCTTTCTAAGGACTGTGGGGGGGGGACGGATGACAACTGCTAAAGGAAGGCCTGAAATTTGATTTATCTGATGGTTCCTTTGTGTGTCATCTCAGTTACAATCATCCAACCTCTCCCCTTATTTACGATTGTTTTCTTCCCGTTGGTGTTTATAAGACGTCCATTTTACCGGTATTAAGGATGTAAAAACCGTTACTGCATTCCAGATTTAGGTTATTTTGGAAGGGACTTCGCCAGAAGATCTATCCGAGGGCTCTTCCTTACTATTCGACGGCTACATACTCGTATAATATCCAATTTGGGTCCGAGGCACTTGTTGGGTAAAGCAAAGCCTACTAAGCATTCATGATCCCATAAGAATAGGCGTAAATAATTATAAAATGTCAATACATCTCTTCAAAACGATAAAAAATAATCAGGTTGAATTGTTTACACAACATTCGTTTATTCCACGTAAAAAAAAAAAAAAAAAAAAAAAAATCAATGTTGTAAGTAAACACTTTTTACTATTTTAGTAATAAACACCGATCTTTATATTATAAGCCTAAGTACAATATTACATTTAAATAACACTAACAAAAATAGTTTATTTAAAAAAATTATAAATATATTTTTTAAATAAATAAATAAAAATTTAAAAGTGCTAATTTGAAATGAATCTTCTATTCTTCAAATACCTTTACAAAATGTCATGCTTATAAAATATGATAGAAAGTATCAAAATTTATTTAACTCTTAATATAATAAAGTTAAATTTTACTTACTTTCTTCAAGTACTGGCATTCAATTCAGAAAATGATCAACAATTAAAATTTTGCTGAAATATTTGAAAACTTACCTGAAACATAAAAATAAAAAGTTGCGAATTAGATATAATAACATAACAATTCACAACGATACACATTAAAAATGAAAAACACAACTACCAAAAAAAAAAAAAATACTAATGACAAATATTGCTGTTTTATACAGGATAAAAAACTTAAATAAAAATGTATGCATAATTTGATTCCACAGTGATTTCTTATTGTACTAGCAAATTTTCCGTTTGAATTTTGAATAACGAAAGATTGGTTGCAAAAATATTTTAAGAGCACATAACTGCACCTCTCAAACAGCGGCCCACGGGCACCCCGTTGTTATCAGTTGATGGTGATGATTGGTCTAGCTTCGCAAGAGGTGCTCGCATCACTTCACCATTCTAGCCTCAAACGCAGTCCCGAAGGGAAGCCCATTATTATTAAACGGAATTTTTTTTTAAATTTATTAATATTATTTTATTTAACGTAAATTTAGTAAATTAGTAAAATTCTTTTACCATTATTCATTCGATTGATTTGTGTCATTCAGTTCAAACCCAGTTAACACAGTATTATACTGTTTTATAATATTTATTTATTATGTATTGTTTTCTTCTGGAACTAATTCAAAAAGTTTTCCTGTAACAGAGGTACTAATATTTTACCTAATTTATGTTTTTCGTTGTGAAAATAAATTATTGTTTTCAATATTTAAACAGTACCTTGTTTAGAGCTATTAGTGTTATCGGGGATTTTTGTTAGTTTGAAAAACTGGCACAGATGGCAAGAAGCGCTTCATTCAAAATAAAAATGTGAGCACGAACAGCAAACAAACCAACGTCATGCTTCTACCATGCTTCTTCATTGAGATATATACGTATTTATATAGTCTATGACACTCCCGATAACGTAAGGATTCCAATGCGGGGTCATACATTTAAATCGGTTCGGCTCCTTCAAAGCTTTACTACACCAACGGCGATGAGGTGAAGGAAGCTGTGGCCACTTGGATCCAGAAAGACGCCAGAATTTTTCAGTGACAAAATGCGAAAACTTGTCATGCGTTGGGAAAACTGTATCAGTGTAAACAGTGTAACATAAAATTGAAAAATAAATATCGCATTTTGTAGCTAAGGTATTGTTACTTTTATTCTTTCTTTTATTTCTTTCCAATATGTCTTTTCATTCCCATGCTACGCATATATGTTCTAAATTTATCAGCCGAGCTTCGTTCATCTAAAATTTAGAATTTCAGCTCTAAATTTAAAATGAACTATCGGTTTTGAAGGTGTTTTGTACCAGTTTGATTTTTTTACACTGATTTGGGTTTCGTTAAGAAACCCAAAGATGACAAACATACGTTTTGAAAAAAAAATTAAGAAATAAAAACTATTGCTACATATTAGTAAAACTCTCGACTGCTCAAGTATAAATATATTATTTTTCCCGTTTTTTTTAAAATCAACTTTCTTGAATTTTTTCACGAAAAAAAATTCGAATAACAGAATGAAATCATCCTATGTACCTTTATGCTACTATAAAAATCCAATATTACAAGGATAAAATAATAAATAAATAAATCGGCTATAAATGAGATATAATTTTTTTTTAACTTTCCAATTACATTACCAGGAAAACCGTTCAAAAGAACCACCAAGAAACCTTTGTAAAATAATAATAAAAATAATCGACCAGATAGATTTAAAGAAGAGAAATACTTAACTAGAATATAGAGGAGAACGGTTTAAAAATACATTAAAAAATCTAAAACAAATACTATCATAAGGAGAAAAAAATAAATTTGAAATTTAGAACAGTGGGTGTTAACTTTGAAACTAATATTTGTTACGTTTAATAATCATTATCTTATTTCTAGTACTAAAAATCAAAATTGTTAAAAGTGACTTTTTTAATGAAAGATTTTAATTTTATCGTTTTGGACTCCGTAAAACTGAACAATCGTAATTTTTTGATACGGATACAAAATTAACACTCAAAACAGAACACCAGTATTACATTTTATACACTGTAGAACTACATTAATAGTAAACGGGGCAAAAACCTATTAATGTCATATAGTACATGAGTCACCGTACATAAATACAGTTGATGTTTTGCGCAGTTGTTTTAATACCTCGGTTACGACAAATGAAAATAACATTATAACAGTACCTATTATTACTATTATTAATAAAGTTCGCTATATATTTGAAGTATTATTTTACATAATAGCTTGTTTTATCAGGTGATGTGTGTACGTTATTCATACTAACAGATGTTACATTAAGTTTGAAGGTAAAATATATACTGTTATCTACTATTACAGTAAAAACAGCGTAGTACGGTACATCATACAATACAAAGCAATTCAACCACGTGTTTTTTTTTTATAAAAAATCTTTGAAGGGCAGATATATCAAGCGATGTTAACACGCAAATAATCATTCTTGCACGAAAAGATTTTCAAAATAAAAACGGCTAAACCTCTGTAATTAAAACATAACATCTAAGAATTTCAACAGTTCTTGTTTTATATTAAATAATGTACTGCATATTACTTAATATATTTAAAAAAATATATTATTTAAACCAATTTCATTAAATTTTAAAAAATCTTGTTTATATTGTCTTTCTGTTACGAACAATTGATATTTACATGAAGGAAAATTGAAGAATGCTGATTAAAATAAAAAAAAAAAAATTATGACCTTAATAAAAAAGAAAAAAATAATAATAATGCAACGCCCATTATGTAAGTGCATGCATGGTATGATTAAAAAGTTTTTAGTAATTTTCCCGATGATAAACAACTAAAAGTTGCAACACTGCTTCTCAAACAAAATCAATATTTCTTTACCTTAAGGATGTAGTCATACATACACTGATTTGCAAAAAAAAAAATCAATAAAATTTCGGAGGAAAAATTAATGAAATTCTATGATACCATTATAATTAAACCGTAATACCGCAGAATATATATGTAATAATGTTAATTTAAAATTACAGAAACACTGGTTATTCTACATAATTTTTTTAACGATGTTTTTATTAAAATCTGAACAGAGACGGTGTAGTACTTCAAGATGTTTATTTTTCTAGTTGAAATATTTGTTGTCGAATCACTTTTTACAAGAAATAGAAGTTTCCGAAGTAAAATAAAAAATATTGAATGTTAATACAGAATGTTAATCTGAACAGAGACGGTGTAGTACTTCAAGATGTTTATTTTTCTAGTTGAAATATTTGTTGTCGAATCACTTTTTACAAGAAATAGAAGTTTCCGAAGTAAAATAAAAAATATTGAATGTTAATACAGTATTTTATTTATCAAATTCAGATAAACAATCTCGAGACGCTGGCGTTAAAAAAAAAATTGCGTAAATTTTTATTGAACTACGATTTATTTAGGCAAGCAACGTACGGATTCTTATAAAGAATATTATATAAAAGTAAATTAACTACTAAGGTTCATTTATTTTTCACTTTATCTTTGAATTTTAAATAAAGTAAACGTAGGAACGACTTATTTCAATTATTTGTTTGTTTTACTAATTTTACGCGATTACGACTGAAGAAGCTGTTTTAACAAAACTTGAAGAATGAAATTTTTATTACTGGACTATTTACATGATTAAAATCTGGAAAATATTTTCTAATTCTAAATCAAATAGTGGACCGCTTCAACTGGTACAATACTTACTTGACCAAATTGTTTTTATATTTACTCTCTCAAGACGCAGAAGTAAAAAAAATAAAAATAAACCGGCTCCGGTTTTTAGAAGAAAAAAAAATATTTCATTTACAAATTCAGGATGCATTTTAATAAAGAATTTTATGCTACGAAAATTAAATATTATTTTATTTGGATGAAGGCTTCTTCTACTACCATGCGAGAACAAAAATTTTAAAGGAAGGTTTTTTAAAACAATCTGGTCAAAATATTTTTTAACCGAGGGTTCCCTTCCGGGAAATAAATGATTTCTGGTATCCAAGGAAACCGAACAGTATACCTCACTGTAGAAAAAAAATCATTAATACGAAGAATGCTTTTGTTTTTCAAAGTTTCTCCAACTTTTTTTCTACACATTATGAGATGGAAAATGGATGAATATTTTCAAGGACCGTAAAACTGTTACATTTCGATGAACAGACTGTAATTTATTTAAACCTTCTAATGTAAATTCTAGTTACAAAATTTTATCGGTAGAATTTCGATGAGCTAGTTAGGTCTCGATCGTAAATTCATTACAGTGGACCTTTCATTAAACGGGATGCGTACTCGATCATCCCTTCAATAAATTATCGTCCAGGAAATATCCCGAAAACTGAATTTTTAGCTACCGTACAATGAATAAGTCTTCCAAGCTATCCGATAACTAAGAATAATTTGTCTTCTCGGTTCAAAGTTTTCTAAACATATTTTACATATTACACTATATTTTTTTTTATATGGAATTAATTTTTCTGCGGACTCTAAATTTCAAACAATTTAATGAAAAAAAATCCCATTATCTGCTATTAAAAAATGTTTTTCCACGTCCGTGTAAATTCAAATCCAGATCACTTTAGATGAGAAAGTGTATCAGCAACTTATAACGAAGACAAAGTAGACTTATTTTATGTTAAAGAATTTACAAAAGAAGTCCTTTTTTCCTAGAAAAAATTTATTAATTTATATCTCGCATATCACCACCGACCACCGCATCGAAGTGATAGTATCTCAGCCTTTAACCCTGGATTTAATCTCAGTCAGACTTAGCATTTTTCATACGATACAAACTATTTTATAGTATCACAGACCGCCTTCGACTTTATAGACTTAATTAAACATACAGATAAATTCAAAAAGCTTAGCTCACAGTTTGCCCTGTGAATTTTTCTTTCCGCTTTTTATTTTAAATGATGCATCTTTTTCATTTAAAATGTTTTTTATCTTGTTACATACTAATTTTACTTTTCTTGCAGGAGGGGGTTTAGGGACTAAAATGTTTGAGAACCATGGCACTAAAAAAAGATTATGTTTCGTTCTATTTTTTAGACTGTGTAAACGAGGTCGTTTTAACTAAAATACTTGCAAAAATATTTAAATATTTGGCTACTGTATTTTTTCTGATGAGTTAAAATTTACATCCAAGTAAGATTATAAAATCCGAAGGTGGTGGTCTTACTGTTATCCTAAGTAATTTAATACTAAAATGTTTTGTCGAAAAAACTGAAGAAAAATACCCTTGTTGATTAAATTTTACCCTAATAAATATTTAGCACGTGTGTGAATAAAAAATTTTTTTTTAAAAATATGCTCCATTAAACTGCCTGATAAATAATCATTTCTAAATATTCTTTAACAAAACGGTTTTCTATTTTTATACATCTCTCAAGAAATAGCAATTTCAATTAGAAAAATTCAATTGAAATATTGAATAGTTGGTATATTCTTTTTAAGCGAAATAAGAAAATGCAAATTATAATTTAAAACAACCTCTATTAATACATGAAGTGTTATTTGTAAAATTTCCTTTTGCGCTTACATTTTTTAGGTCTGAATCTTTTTTGCCTTTTTAGAGCATACACTAAAATTGCAAAGAGAAGTACCAAAACTTTTACAGAGAAAAACATTTTTTTTTTCTTTTCAATACTACTTCACAATCCATTAAAAAACGTTCAATTTAAAGATTTAATTACCTAATATGTCACAGATATCATCATTTCAATTGAATTACTAGAAGACATTTCATTACTAGAAACACACTAAATAACAGAAACAAAACCCAGACGGCCCTAGAAGTAAGGTTTTATGATTACACCCTTGGCAATTGGAGAATGACAAAATGGGTCTTAATTTATTCGGAAACATCAAATGATAACCAAGAAATATTAGTTAGAGATTCGGCAAATAAATTGGAGGATGGTTAACAAGTTATTTCCATCGTAAAAACATAAAAAACCTTTTAACTACTCGAGGTAGAAATGAAATAAATGTTTAAATCGTACCTAAAACTCATTGTAAGTGCAAAGAATGTTACACAGAATCTGTCTTCAAATTTTCAGTTGATGAAATGCATCTGATATTTCGCACATAATTTATAGGTTTGGAGTAACGTATCTCTAAAATCTATAAACAAACAATTTAAAAAACCGATTCAGTAAAGATTAATCTCGAAATTTATTCGCCACGCTTGAAAAATAATATCGATGCACCTATTCTAGTTGCATCGAAATAAGACTATTTATTATAAGAGGGATCTCCATTCGATGTAATAATATAACATTTAATCGAAGCTATAACTTGCAGAAAAGGAAAGTTGTTTGCCAACGCGCCTAATAATAAGATAATATTCTTGGGAGAGGTACTGTACACCGACCGCATTACGCGAAATATTTAATCACAGATTTTCTTTAAAACATCAATTGATACATATTTATTAGTAATTGTTATACATCTTCCTAATCCTCTTTCAAAACAGACTTGTAGTTTTTTATAGTCGAAGCAAAAAATCCGTTATTTGAAAATTACCCCAATTTAGTAAGGACAAAAGAAAATGGCTGTTATTCAACAGTTAATGTAGCATATTTTAATTTCTTTCCTTCATTGTTTTTCTTGAGCGTAAATAATTATCAAGCACTAAAAATAGGTACATTCCTTAGTTTTTCTGAAAAAAAAAAAATACTTTCTTAAAAACTTAAAAACTCATAAAAAAACTTCCTTAGGAATTCATTAGATTGTTTAATGAATAGATCTAGAATATGTTAAGAGGATAGTACAGGATAAATAATATAAAATCATCCTTTACTTCTTCTTCTCTATTGCCATAAACAGCTATTAATTTTCAAACTTGCTGGACTAGTTCAAATAAGTAGATTAATTTGTTTAACTTCAACATCTTATATTACAGTCGCGGCAATCATAAGTGATATATTACGCATTTTTATTTAAAAGCGGTGTCTTTTAATTATAATCCCCTTGAACCACATGTATCTTAATCTTTTATTTCAATGGAAAGAATTTTTTTTGAAGACTTAATTAAAGCCTCGGCCACACAGGCGGCGGTCTGTCGCGGCGGGAAGCGATATCCGACCGAAGCGGTCAGGCGGTCTTGTATGATGAAGTTTTGCATTAATTCTGTCACACAGAACGCGGTCTACCGAATTCGGTCAACCTCTGTCGCGGCGACAAGCGATCCAGTTGTACAAGACTACA
>JAAAKQ030243605.1:0-11059 GCA_010016005.3 Zanna intricata | reverse complement strand
TCACACACGCTACAACTCATTCATCTCATCCTCTGAAGATATACCTTAACGGTGGTTCCGGAGGTTAAAAAAAAAAATAATATTCATATCTGCAAAAACTGTCAGCAAGATGAGTGCTAAGTTTACTTACAATTAAACAAAAGTGTGAAACGAGTAAACATTTTTGGAAATGGTTTAGGGTTGTTTCAACATAATCGAAAGTAAATTTTACGAGTTCAACGTTGATATATTCAAAACCAACATGAAACTAAAGAAAAATCAAAACAGTGGGTTGCTTAATCCAAAGGTAGAAAATTGTTCCATCAGAAAGAAGGTTTATTGTTTTTTTCTTTTGTATCGCAGTTAATTTATTTACTTAAGGTTCCAAGAGGGAACCGTAAGTAAATAGAACTATAATAAGCACTTGATAAATGGTTTCCAATGAATCCACTTAATAAAACAAACACACATCATACAGTAATTAAGAACAATCATTCGTAAGAAAATAAATAGAAACATGATGGGCATAATGACTACTGACTTTGGAAAAAAAGCTTTTTACAAAACCTTGAACAACCCTGGATTGAGGGTATAAATTTCAAAAGATAAAATTAAAAAAGTTGAGAAATTAAAAAAAAAATATAATTATTTTTATTTTTGTACGGAGCTTATCACTCCAAGTATTCTTGAAGAATGTTAAAAAAATTTTTAAATAAGGAATGTAATTTACAAATGTAACTATATATTTACGAAAAATAATAAAATTTAAATAAATAAATAAATGACTTCCAAAGTAAAACGTGGTTTGTATATACAATCAGCACAAATTTGATCACAATTCTACACGGTATTTTATATATGTATATATATATATATATATATATATATATATATATAATTTTACTATGTTATTTTCAACTCTAGTAGTTTGTCTGATGACTGAATTCACAATAGGTTCTGAAATTAAGCTATTAAACGATGCATGAACAGAATAGATCAATAGGAAGACTAAGAAGAAAATTGTAGAATGAAATGAGAAAAATAGTGGTGAAAATAAAGGATTAGGGTACAACAACCAGAAGAACGGAATAAGTAAAGATCGATCAAATAGTTTTATGGTATTTAAAAAGATCCGTAAAATCAAATCTTACTGAATAAACTACAGAATTATACTTATAAGATTTCTCTCTATTCAAGTAAAATAATAAAAAGTAAATTTATGTATATAATTAAGTACAAACAAATATAATAAACAACAAAGAAATTATTAGTATACATAATAATTTTATTTTTTTTAAATATTTAAAAGAAACATAAAAAATCTTTTATTTTGAATAATAATAAAATGAAATTAGGACGGTTTAATGAGCTTCTTATGATTTTACATTGCAGATCAGTTAAAAAGTTTCAGTTTGCTATAAAATAAATACCAATAAAATCGTAAGTAAAATCCTGTCAAGCATCACACTAATACAGATAGATAATAATAGATCCGGAGGTCCCGGGTTCGAATCTCCGGTCAGGCATGGCATTTTCACACACGCTATCCTCTGATGGCGTGGAAGATATGTAATGAGAGAATGATTCGTTGATAACCAACGCGATATCAGACTTCCTCACAATAATTTATTTAACACAAAAACAAACACTAATTATACTTAAAAAAATCTATACGAAACAATTTAAACTTTCGCGCAGTTACAACAGCAGTGTCACCGATCGGAACTAACTACGATACACAATGGACCAATGAACAGTTCCCTCTTCTCGCTTATATATTATCAATATTACTTCTAGAAAACACTAGAAAAGTCTATTTGCTTCTATTATTAATTTCTACTCTGTTTATAAATATATATAATTCCAAGCAAAATAAGTAATTACATTAATTATAAAACTAAACTTTGTCAATGCAAATTTCCAAACAAAAAGTCATTCTTCTGTAAAAATACTAATACAAACAAAGATACAACCTTACTAGTGTTAACTACCTTACTAACCTTACTAACTGCTTCTACTAGGTTCCATAACTTTCTGCCAAATTCGAAAGGACATGATTACACACAACAAAGACTGAACTATTTTAATATTATTTAACATAAATATGAAATATCATTAACATCATTAACCAAATACTATTAACATAAAAATTTAACATGTTTATCGCTTTAATTATTTATTTATTTTGTGGAGTTTAATATATGTGGGAAGTTATGATAATTTTAATAAAAACCTTAGAACTACAATAAAGAATATAAATATTTAAAAAAACAAAGTAATAGTAAATGTTACAAGTAGAAAAATATTTCGTACTAGCATATCCCGTCGCGATTTCAGCCGCACTAAATGCGAATAGAACTTTATATAACAAAATTATAGAACATTATAATAAAACTTGATATAATTTTTTAGTAATGTGGGCTGTTGCTCTAAGATTTATCGTGTTTCACAATTTAACGAAAGATAAAATAGATAATTTGAATAACTTATTACATAGTGAAAACCTTTTTTTTTTTTTTTGTTTAACCTCCGGAACCACAATTAAGTATATCTTCAGAGGGATGAGATGGATGAATGAATGATCGTGTGTGAAAAATGCCATGCCTGACCGGGATTCGAACCCGGGACCTCCGAATGAAAAGCCGAGACGCTACCACTCGGCCACGGAGGCCGACACATAGTAAAAACTTATTTTAACAAAAAAAAACAAAAACAAAAATAGCTATTTAAATAATTTAATTTAATTATTTAATAATAGTAGATAATTGTTATTTTAATTTTTTTGTCTTTTTTTTTTTTTTTTGTTAAACTAATTTGGACGAATAACAACTTTTCAGTTGTTAAAATATGTAAATAATATTTATTCCCTATAATTGTATGATAAAAGTAGCTTATTTTTATCTACATTACGATAAAACAAACTGATATTTTATAGAAAACGATATAAATATAGTAAATCATATATATAACTCTCTGAAGGTGCCTCTGTTGACGTAGACAATGACTGATGTAAACAAAAACGTTATATTTACTAAAAGAATTTCTAGTTATAATTATTTTTATAAATAATCAAATTAATCGATTGTTATAAATAATTTTTTTTATTTATATATTTGTATAGGACGTAATAAGATTATTTAGATTTAAAATGTGTTAAACATTCTGAAAATAATAAGGAAATACAGTTAAATTTTAGTAATTACTGGTCCAAAAGTTTTCGCAATTATCGGGAAGAAACATAAAAAACATAACAGTCATCTTTATATAGTAGCAAGATAAAAATAAGTTAAAAATTTAAATTCATTAATCACCGAGTTGAAATAAATAGTAAATTTTACTCAGTACAATTTGGCAACATTGTTTTAATAAAAATATATATTACCTAGAAATTCCATATCTTCAAATTACGATAGCAAGACGTGCTTCAAAACAAAATATCGATTTAAATTTTTTTTAAATGTATTATATTAACTGAAGATGAATTTTAAATATAAAAATAAATTCCGATTTCCGAGGCGGAGTTGTAGCATCTCTTTCTTTCATCCGGAAGTCCTTAGGTTTGAATCTCGGTCACGCATGGAATTTTTCATACGCAAAAGAAATTACATTTGCATACCCTACGCATAAACTTCAAGCTTTCGTGGAGATATCATCAAATAAAAATTACAAAAGTGATTTTTTACGGTTAGATTTTAAAAATAATTTGTTTTCTAACTTAAAACTGCTACTATATGTTTTAAAAAAAGTATTTTAAGAACAATAAGTTAATAATAAAGTTACATACTTAACAATAAAACAATGATTACTTTGTTACTTTTTCTTTGTGAAAAAGAAGTTTATACAAAAATCCCATGAAAATGACTTGAGTACTTTATCGGAATCTGACAGCCACTTTTTTCAATTTTTTTCTTTCAAATCAGTGGGTATTTGGAAGTATTTGCACAGTAATTATCAATATAATCTCTCTCTCTCTCTACCCCCTCCCTCCCCCCCCCCTCTCTCTCTCACCTTATTTTATCTGTTTAGCCTCCGGAACTACCGTTAAGGTATTACTTCAGAGGATGAATGAGGATGATGTGGATGAATTTGAATGAAGGGTAGTCTCGTACAATCTGAGGTCAATCAATATAATCTAACCAAACTTAACCTACGTGCTCTTCGGTCGATAATCATCAAGGTTAGCGAGCGAAGTGTGCGAAAGTTAAATTTGGTTAGCGAAATGAGCGAAGGTTAAGTCTGGTTAGATTCATTTATTTATAATTTATATATTATATATATTATTATATTTATTTATATATTATATATTTATAATTTCCTCCAACTACCCACTAATTTGAAAGAAAAAAACTAAAAAAAAATGTAATTGACTGAAAAAAAAACCTCAACATGTTACAAAGATATAGTATATAAATCAAAATAAAAAGTAAAAATTCATATAAAAATCTGGTTTTATCGTTCCATTAAGTTATTAAGCATTTATTCTCTAGTCCATAAAATTAAACGTTTACTGTTTTAAATGTTATATTTGCAGTTTACTATACTTATTCAACTGCCATAAAAGATTGCAGTAGTAAATAATATTGCGTAATATTTAATTAACGTACCTCTAAATTTCCCTAGTAAGCCCGACATGGGTATACCATGAGATGGGTATACCATTTATGGGAGCGACTTCTATAGGAGTCAGATCATTTACAACCACAGTAGTTTTCACATTTGTCGTAATATTCAAACATCAATTAATAACGTAGTTATAAAATAGTAGAATTTATTATTAACCATATTAGACAAAATTGAACATGTTAAAGAACAATCTTATTACTAAGCATAACTATATAAATATGTACAGGCCTAATATGTTGAAGATATTATACTAGGCTTTTAATAAACTACCATCGAGGTCATTATGAACAGTCTATGTACTCACAAGATAAATTAATTAAAATTTGGGTTAATTATTAGTGATGATTTTTGAATTGGTTTAAAATTATAACATTTTCTGGCGGGTTTCGATTTTTTTTTTTTGTTTAAATAAAAAATGTTAATTTCTTAAACTTATTTTAGATTTGATTTTTTTTAGTTTAACTTCCGGAATCACCGTTAGGAAATCTTCTGAGGATGAGATGAACGATTTGTAGCGTGTGTGAAAAACCCATGCCTGACCGGAGATTCGAACCTCCGGAGAAAAGTCCGAGACGCTACCACTCGCGCTATGGGAGCCGGCAACATATTTGATTTCAGTTGACTTAGTTTTACATTAATATTTTCACAAATTAAAGAAAAAAAAATGTTTACTGACAATCTTAAAAAATAATACTGCAAAACGATTACCAATTTTTTAGTTTTTATAAGAACATTTTTCATAGAACTACTAGAGATACAGTGATAGAGCTCGTTTAAAAAAAAGAAAAAACCTAGGAAACTACAAGATTTTCATAACAACATAATTTCAGATTAACATAATTATTTCTTCAGAATTAATTTCAGAATTCCACGAATTACTCAACTCATCATTGAAATAGAAAACTAGGCGAATATTTACGCTAGACGTATTACGAAAATATCCCGAATTTATTTATTACTTTATATTTCAGTTGAAAAAATTCAATTACTAACTAATTAACTGCAAATGAGTAAGTATATACATAGGTATATATACATAAAACAGTAATAAAAGTTATTTACAAATTTGTGTTTATGTCATACAATTATTAAAAGACAATCTTCATCGATGATCAAATGCATGGTTCACAATAGGACGGAACCATTTATAATACATTCAGAAACGTATCAGTTACCAAGTGTTATTGTCAATATTTAATGAAGAAGAAGGTAATAGTAAATGTTTTAGAGGTAAAAGTAGACATAATATAGCATTAGAGGATTTAGATCATTAACAACAAAACAGAGTGCTGTCTCTTTCTCTCTCATTCAACCTCTCTCATTTACTTCTCAAAATCTGTCATTATATCTATCTCATGCCTATCTGCAAATCTATCTTTTATCATTTACTCTTTACTCCTCCTCATCCTACACCACCACATCAAATTCACAACATATTTGATCTTCTCTTCCCATATGCGTTCCATCAACTCAGTCAGTTATAACTATTATTTGGTTCATAATGTATAAAGACGTGTATTGTTATATAACAGCGGTTTATATTAACTAACCACATACCTGACTCCGTTAACATAGGAGTATAACAATCATATGCACCCAATTTGTCTCTGGGCTGTAATTTGCTAATAAACATTATAATCCCTCAACAATCTGACCCAGATACCAAATATTGTAGAATTAATTACTGCACTGACAATTTTGTTTATTTATTATAAAATTTAATTCTGTAACACTCGATTAATTGTAAGTTGAACTAATGTTATTTATATCGAAGTCTAAGAAATATAAAAGAGAATGAAACTATAGCTCATAATATTGAAGAATACTTCTTTCAATAAGCTTCAACTAAAAAAGTAGAATATTACAAAAAGATACTTCCAGGACTACCAGATAAAGACCTTGACGCTGTTTGAAATGCCTTTATTTGTCTTGAGCAGTAATCGTAGATCAATTTTTAATAGAATCGTGATACGTTTTTAATTAAATTTTCGTAGAAATAGGGACATAAATACAAGTATATTTCCCCTACTTGATGCAATATATGATTCTCAACGAAAGGGTACATCAATTTGTTGCTTTTTACAAATAAAAAAGGTACCTCGATCTTTCTTATAGTTGTGATGTACGTAAAGCATCTTAGTTATAAGAGTAAAAAAGTAAAGACTGCTTTCTTTGAGATTACTGAAGTTCATTACATAGCCAATTCCTTTGACAAACAGAGTAAAAGGTCAATTTTAACGCATAATAACTCCTATATTACAGTTGCTATGGCGTACTGTAGTTCAACATTACATTTTGGCCAATGAAGAAGACAACGAAAAGGTCTTTAAGTTGTGTTGATGAGTTTATTTCTTTTGAACTGTGCTAGATCGATTTTTTATATTATATTTAAAAAATCGAATCTATGAAGGTGCCACCGCTAGAAGCAAATAAACCTACGTAAAGATCTTGATCAGAGAGTCCTGGAATTGTGTATCTTCTAATAACATAATTTACTCCAAATATTCCTGTCATGGGAATAATTTTTACTATAGAAGTCATTCTCTTTTTACGCATGGCATGTACCATGAAACACTAACATATTTGTGTTAGTGTTAGTCTTTTGTGCTATAAAGACAAGCAAAGATTAATATTTTTGTTCCATGTGATAATCATGTATTAATACTGACAGCATTATTGTTAACTTTATCTGGCAATCTGTTCTCTATGCTTACTGTGGTACCTTGGAAATTTAACTTTGTTCGGATTATACAGTTTCAATTTTTAGAATAATCTGAATCATTATATTTCGTGATATCTTTTGTATATAAACATTTACTAAATTTGAAACATGCAATTAACAATAATTCTTCATTTAATTTCTTCTTCGTTTTTGTTGTTAGAGAAGGTTAAATACACATTTGTCTGTTTTTACTTCCTTTTACGAAGTAAAGGCAGTATTGTGATAAGAAAAATTTCGGTTTACAGATTTCAACGGAAATATCCATTTTAATCATCCCTTATTTTGACTAGTTTCGGCGTGACGTCTGTACGTACTTATGTACGTATCTCGCAGAACTCAAAACGATTGGTAGTAGGATGTTAACATTTTGGATTTAGGACTCTTTTAACATTCCAAAAATATTTGGATTTTGGACTTTTTCTTAACTGCAGTAATAAGCCCTCATTGAGTGCTTTTCAACAGCACATCATAAGTGGTACTTATTTTCATTAGTTCCAGTTATAGCCAAATAACATTTTAATTAATGAAATATTTGGATCTTATAAGGGGAAGACACATCGGTTCGAATCAGACTTCATCTTTTTTTTTTAATTTCAATATATTGATTTATTAATAAAGACAGATGTTATTAACCTCTGATTGTAAAAAAGTTTTACCATAAATAATAATTCAATAAAAAAAAAAAAATAATAATAAAAAAAATTAAAAGATATGAGAAGTTGTTAATGAAATAAAACTTTATGTACTTTTCATTAAAAAAAAAAAATATATATATATATATATTTACATGAAATTTAAAAGGCATACAAGGAAGTTATGTAGTATCCACATCAGACGTTTTATCACGTCAGATTTTTTACAACTAGACAGGTGTCTAGTTGTAAACTTGTGACTACCATCGGTTGTTTTTTTTTTGTTTTTTATATGCGTAGCAGACGTGTCACCAAAGGTCAGAAGAGCTGCAGTATTGCTACATCATTAAATTAACAGTCAGTAATTTTTGTATTCGATCTCACAATTTATGAATTTGATTAAATAATATTGGAATAAACCACAATTAATTTGACAAAATTAGCCAGATCAATCACTGATTAAGTTCACAGAGCGAATAAACAGTTCGTGATGGTGAGAATGCCAGAGAACAGTAATGGTGAATAGATCAGCAAGCCTCTCCCTCTTTATCTGTTTGTTTAACCTCCGGAACTACCGTAAGGTATTACTATTTCAGAGGATGAATGAGGATGATGTGTATGAATGCGAATGAAGTGTAGTCTTGTACAATCTCAGGTCGACCACTCCTGAGAAGCGTGGTTAATTGAAACCCAATCACTAAAGAATACCGGTATCCACGATCTAGTAGTAAAAACCGTATAAAAATTTTAACTTTACTAGGATTTGAACCTTAGAACTCTCGACTTCAAAATCAGCTAATTGATCAGCAAGCCTATCACTACCGTTAGTCTATTTATCCTGCTCTATGTACAAAAACAAAATTACGCTTGCATTTTGCAAGGAACATTAATAACCCGATATAGATCGCAACAATAAAATTTTTGCACGTTAATAAACAAACGGTTTGAATTAACTGAATTATGTTGCCTAATAGAACATATGCCATCTCACTAGCAATCGTATGATACAGCTGCTTTCTCTTAATGTGGCGGCGAAAATATAAATTTCATTAGTAAACCTTTATTTTCTGATTTGGAAATGGTTATTGCTCGTAATTAAGTGTTGTTACATATTTTTATAAGGATAAACTCGTATATATTTTTTTAATATAATTTTAATTCGTTTTATAAGATAATGAACAATTTTATCTTAGAAAATTGACTGAAATGGCGGTTTTTCAAACTTTATAATATGAATCGTTGTCATTAGTTCATTTATTTTAACGTTTTCAAAATAAAAAAATAAACAAATGAGAATTAAAGAATATTTTCTAGAGACTAACTCAAAGTAGTAGATTCATATAATTTTAAGTAATAAAGTTAGTGAAGGAAAACAGATGAGCTTAATTTGAATAATCCAGAATAAAAGAAGTAACTAGCTAGAAGATAAAAGGAAATTGATTAAAATGATATTAAAAATGAATCAGTTCTAAAAGGTGCAAAAAAAAATGTCCAGAAAAGAGTAAAAATTATAGAAAAGAGGATGTAAAAGAAAATGGAGTATCAAACACTCATAGCTGAATATAGAAGAGAATAGAACGTGTATAGTACCAAGGGACCTGCCAAAGAGCAGATATCTACATGATGTAAATTTTATTTGAAGAAGTATTGGAATAAAGGTAAAAGTATAAATAATACAAAACTTAACAGAAAAACATTATTATCGCATATTTATAATAAACTAATGACATTTTGAAGCGTATGTTTATAGAAAAAATAGGTCGATCAGTTTACGGAGGAAACAATCAGATTGAATCATTTGTCATTGTTATGAAGAAACGCAGTATATGATTTTGACCTAGTTCAAGAAGGACTATTTGTGAAGGAATATATCATTAAAAGACTATTATTGAATACTGATTGAAGCTAATATAAGATAAAAATGTTGTTTTAATAGTGCTAACATATAAAATTAAGGCCGTTATAATGTTTTAAACTATTTGGAATTATAAACCTGAAATGAAATAGTTTAATTAACTTTCATTGTTACTATGTTGCATGAGTAATGTTGTTGTAGGTCAAGATTTCGATGCCGCGAGCAGCGTTTTGAGTGGGAATTTGATCTCCAATGGATTTGATCGTTGCGTATATGGCATTCAAAGTCACATGGGTAGTTAGATTGATTTAGAGTGGGCGCGAGGTTCCGCGCTGCAGTTATATAGTTTTAGGGTTACGTGTAGGTCGACCTAAACCTACGGCAAGGGTGTTTGCTGCTGAGGTATCTTACTCTGATGCTAAATGTCAACCGCGGCATTTGCATCGAGGGCATCCCGACCGAGGTCTGGCTGAAGACTGAGATGTAATCAGTACGAAGGTCAATAAGACGACTCCCGGTAATGCCCCTCAGGGCTAGGAACGGGAGGGGTGGTGTGGCGACCCACACCACCGCTCTTGTTTCGTCACTTAGTGGTTGTTTTCCCCTACGGGGGTTGGGATGTTACTATGTTTTATTAAATTTTCAACTATTTTGTCAAACTGATTGCATTTTAAGCCGGCCTCCGTGACGCGAGTGGTAGCGTCTCGGCCTTTCAACCGGAGGACCAGGGTTCGAATCCCGGTTAGGTAAGGCTTTTTCACACAACGCTACAATTCATTCATCTCATCCTCTGAAAGATATACTTAACTGTGGTTCCGGAGGTTAAACAAAAAAAAAAGACTGCATTTTAATAAAACGGATTAATTTGTTAAAAATAATTTAATTGTGAGTAAATAACAAAGTTTAATAATCAATAATTACGAATTATATTTTATTGATTATTTAATCAATAATCTACTATATTTATATAAAATATAGCAGAATAAATAAAAGAATTTAATGATTGTAGTAATGTTTGTTAATCATTAAATTTGGTCTTTTTAATTATTAATAGCTTATATAAGGTTGAGTATATTTTAGATACTAGCTTTAATAATAAAAGAACAAGTGAACAAGTGGCGGTGACCAGACTTAGTATCGGTCACACGCATTTAACGAATTCATATTTACAAACCGGCGAAGATAGACCAATGTGTAGTGTTTGTAACAAACCACTTACAGTCAAGCATCTAATGGAAGAGTGTACCA
>JAAAKQ030243594.1:0-11060 GCA_010016005.3 Zanna intricata | reverse complement strand
ATACACATCATCCTCATTCATTCTCTGAAGTAATACCTTACGGTAGTTCCAGAGGCTAAACAGATAAAGAGAGAGATGGCTGGCTCAGCTAACAAGAGGGCATTCAGATAGTGGAGAATCTAACTAAGACACAAAGAAACATTGAATACCTGCATAAAAAGTGTTAAAAGAGTTTATGCAACAGCATCAATAATGATCCATTATTTCGTTTGGTTATCAGAAGACTTGACTTCTGTTGGTGTTATCAGAAGACTGGGAAGAGACTTCTGGTGGTGACGGAGAGCCAGGTGAGGAAGGCAATGCCTTTGCATTTTCTGAAATGTGACAATCCACAGATAGAGGAGATAGTGGCGGATGACATGGAATTATTTACAATGAAAGACTTGATCAAGGGTGGCAGAAAGATGAAGTTAAGGTAAAGCCGAGGACCTGATGACATACTGATTGAGATCATATGAATTCTAGTTGAAAAGGTATTGGAGGGGATATTTAGGGTCATGAATGGGCTGCTGCTAGAAGAATATATACCCACATTTTGGAAAGTGGCAAGAGTCGTATTTATTAAAAAATCTGGTGCTGGGAATTTCCCAGGTGGATGTAGGTCAATTAACCTCATAAATAATGTCTGTAAGCTCTTTGTGCTCAAAGAGCTTACAGACATTGGTGCTGAAGGCCAGATTTAGAATGTTTATAGAAGGAGGTCTGAGCAGGCAACAGTATGGCTTCCAAAATGTAGATCCACTACTGAGGCAGCAGTTCGGATGATGTGGATAATAGATGAAGCAGTAGCAGGTACTTGGTGTACCAGGGAAGTAGCCATGGTTATTTTGCTGGACGTCAAAAATGCATTTAGTTCCCTCCAGTGGGAGGGAAGTTTTTCAGTTCAGAGAAGGAAGGGTCGCCAACTATTTAAAAAGGATGGTCCAAAAGTATCTACAGGATTCGGAGCTGATATATTGCATGGATGCAATTCAGAATAGATTCAGGACCACATGTGGACTGCCCCAGAGCACTGTCCTGGGGCAGCCTGCATGTGGCTTGTCCAGGGCTGCCTTCTTTGGTGTCTGGTCTACAATAGGGTACTGAGGCTAGACTACCCTGCTGGGATTGCTCCCATCGCCTTTGCCAATGACCTTGTTCTCATTGTGTTGGTGAGGTGCACCAGGAAGACATGGAAGCAAGGGTGAATATGACCATTTAGGTGATTATTAGTTGGATGATTGATAAGGGTCTGACATTATCTCGTGAAAAAATACATTTTATTCCTAAGACTGGATGACAAATAATCAGGGAGATAGCAATACACATCAAAGGCCATCCTGTACTTATGTTTGTCTTTTGACAAACATCAGATACTTAGGAATTTGGTTAGATCACAGGAGGAACTTCTCAGTGCAGGCAAAAGAAACATGCACAAAGGCAGAAATGGTGGTTAAGAAACGTAGCAAATTTCTAGCGAATTCATAATTTCCTCAATCTTCTAAGTGAAGGCTATGTGTACACATAACAAATTTAGTCTTGCTGTACACTGTACCTGAATGGGGAATCCTGGATGATGATAAGAACAGATGAGACCTTGAGGTCATCCAGAGATGGATGGCGGCTTATTCATCGATTTTAAGTGAAGCAATGTTCATTATAGTAAGAGTCCCTCCAGTGCCGTTAGCTAACATGAGGATAAGAGTCAGTGGGAGAGAGAGCAAGGATGTGGCGAACGGGGTTATGATAGATTGACAGAACAGATGGAATAATTTGTATAAAGGATGCTGGACGTATCATTTGATAAGGGATATTGAACCATGAGTCATGAGAGGGTTTGGTGAACTTAATGACTGCTTCATCCAATTCCTGACTAGCCATGATGTCTTTAAGACTTACCTTCATGCGAGAAGATGTACTGAGGATGAAATCTGTCCCTACTAGATGGACCATTGACCATGGACCTACTATATGGGGTATCTACATCTAGATACCCCAGAACATTTTTCATGCCTTAGATGGATAGAGGTGAGGAGAAGATGTGAAGATGTAGTGGGTAATACTGTACTACTGAAAAATCTGATACCTGTCACAGTTTCTGGAGTGAAGTGCTCTATACGTAGAGCAAAAAAAAATCGTAAAAAACATATTTACTGGTAAAAGAAAAAGATAAAATCATGAATTACGAAAATTTTATGTAATTAAAAAAGGACGATTTTTATTTATATCTGTGGTAATTGTTATACTGGTTGTATAGAAATGACATTTGATTTATACAAATACAGAGAGTTTTTTTAACCTAATGTAATTTTTTGAAATTTTTCTAATCAAAAATAACGAAAGGGTGGGGATGTAAATGACTACATGTAAGTTATTCTGGACAGCAATTTGTCTCTGATTGGTACGGTAGTTAAGGGTTAAACAACAGATTGTTTAAATTGATACAAGATTTATACTTGCAAGCATTAATAGAAAATCATGATATGTCAAGAAAATGGCGTAGGTTGGATTATGATGATGAAAAGTCAAAAGTTAAGTGTTGTCTTCAAATGTCATTTAAGTAAGGAAAATAATTCTCGGGTTCAGGTATGCAAGTCAGCAATTCTAAATATTTTCAACATTGATGAAGGCAGGCCTTGATGAATAAGTAGTAGTCTTCTCTGGTCAGGTGAAATACCTGTTGATAAAAGGGAACTTAATCCCAACTTGCATTCTATGCCAGCTGAGGTATACGAACAAATCCATAATCACATCCAGTCAAAAAGAGCCATTACGGAAATACAAAACCAAAATATTTAGATGCTCGCTTAAATATAAAGATTATGCACAATTTATTTAAGAAAACATTTCCAAATAGTAAAATTAGTTATTGGTATTATTATATGTATTTTAAAGAAAACATTACCTTGCAGTTTGGTAGGCCTTGGTAGTTGATGTTTGCTCTACTTGTAAGGAGCTAAGAATAAAAATTAAGAGTTCTGTATTGGCTGAAAATGTTTAAAAAAACATCTAGCTGTTTGTTAAAAAATCGACAAACGTTTCCAAGAGGGTCGTGAAGAAGTTGAACATGATGATCGCCCTGTCCCAGCACATCAACAACCTATGATATCAAAAAAGTGAGGAAAATGATTATAATCAATCACCAAATCATTGTCAAAGAGGTTGCTGATGATGTTGCATATCATTTGCCACATGCCAAGCAATTTTTTTTTATATTTTGGAAATGAATCATGCGGCAGCAAAATTTGATCCAAAATTGTTGAATTTTGACTAAAAGTAGTGCCAAATGACTATTGCTCAGGAGTTACTAAGTGAAATGAACAGTGACCCAGAAATGCTCAAATGAGTCATTACGGGTATTGAAACTTTGGTGTACTAGTATGATGTTATAACTGTAAGGCTCAATCGTCCCAATAGAAGCTTCCTGAACAGCAAAGACTGAAAAAATGTATCAAGGTCGACCAAATTTGAAGGTTTTGGTGTCTTGCCATCAGTTTGTATGGTTAATAAGGAATATTACCTAGACGTTCAATGCTGTTTGCATGAAGCAATCCAAAGAAGATACCTGGATTTATAACAATTTCACTATGATAATGTACCTGCTCATACTTCACTGCTCGTTGGTGAATTTTTGGTAAAAATAATATTATTATGATAGTCTTGGCCTCCATATTCCTGGACAACGCTCCCTATGACTTCTTTCTATTCCCCAAGCAGAAAAGAACCGTGAAAGAATAATGTTTTGCCAACATTAAAGAGATAAAGACAAGATCGCTGAAGAAGCTAAATGCCATTCTGAAAATTGCATTCCAGAGGTGCTTCAAAGATTGGAAAAAACACTAGCATAAATGTATTATAATTGAATGGGAATACTTTGAAGATGACAAAATCAGTATTGATGCGTAAATAAACATTTTTTTTGGAAAAACTAAAATTCCAAATTTTTTTTTTAATCAAACCTTGTACATTGAATGATGTTGAATGTTAAGTTCTTTTATTAATTTAAAAAAATTAATTATTTAATATTTGTAAAACCTTGAACAATTTGTAAAAACATTCTGAGTATTATTATTGTGACAGCAGAATATATACAGTAGTTATTATCATCATTTATTCTACTTCTTTAGTTATTAGAGACCCTGGTAATTGAAATACTAGATAATCCAAATAGTCAAAAGAAAAGAAGTGGTAAATTGAAAGCGTGTTTATTTTTTAAAATCTGTAATTGATGTTGTTTACAGATTATTCTAATTGATTAATGAACTAGATTTAAAAATAGTATAACCAAACTGTGTAATTTACACAACTTTTGGTCTTAATAAATTAGTCTAATTATGTTCACTTTATGAATTTAATCTTGTTAAATTAAAATCACGTAAATTCATAATGGTAAAAATTAAATATAAAAAATGCCATATTTAATACAATGTATCTCTGTTAAGATAAATAAATCAGCCTATCTTATAAAAGAAAGAAACAAGTCAAATTTTGCTTCTAAGAGCAAGTATATAGAAATTATGTCTTAATAGAACTTGATAAACTTATCAGATGTGCTATATATATTACTCAATGTTGTTTCTGAGTTATTTCAAGAGCATTTGTCTATTTGATATAGGAAATCATGGAGCTGGTCATCAGCACTGCTTCTGTTAGTTGTACTTGTACATTCCATAATGTTACCCATCTGAATAACATTACTGAGTAATTTTTACGAATGGAAGTAGTTTCATTCTATCTGAATGGGAGTACTTTGAAGGTGATAAAATCAATATTGATGAATAAATAAAGGATTTTTTGAGAAAAATAACAAATGAACAGTGTCATTTGTTATGAATTCATTAAATTTTTTCATTTTCATATCCTTTCATCCTGGCAGTTATTTATGCAATGATGAGCACGTAAGTTGTACGTTCATTAAATTGTTTGTGTTGATCAATATTTATGAATTTATGTTTCCTGTGATTTCACTATTCCAAGATTGACACTACAATATGCAGTCTGTTATTGCAATTTGTTGTAATTTATCAGGTAATCTTAGTTCTTTTAAGTTCTAAAATAAATTCCAGAAGTATATTTTGGGTATCATGCCGTCAGTTATATTTGCTTAGAACATTGCAGAGCTAAAAATTACATGAAAAAATGTATGAGAATATACATACATCTATATGATGTCCAAAATTCAGATTATTCTTGCACATGAATTGAACCCGTTTAATTTGACAATCCTTTAGTCTAAATAAGCTTTTATGTCAATTAGTTTGCTAATTGGCATGCTTTCAGCGTGCTTTATTTAACTGGTAAATTGATTTTATTAAATTATTTATTATATTTGCATTGAGTTTTCATTGATCTTATCATCTAGCTGATAGATTAGCTTAAGCTAAGTAGTTTCAATTTTAAATTGTATCCAGTGAACTGGTCATCAAGTTTGAATATCTAAAACAAAAATATCTATCTCCAAAGAAACAAAAAAAAAAAGAAAAACATAAAGTATTCTGTTACTGAAAGTACTAAGAATTTCAGTAACACTTACAGATATCTTTTAAGCTCTGATTTATTATTTAGTTATAGTAAATTTTGCAATATATCTCCCTTTATTATTTATATTGAATGAGCAAATTATGGATCAATTTAGCTGTTGTACAAGAATTATTTTAAATACTCATCTGTATTTACTTCATACAGATCACTGTATTACAATATCTGTACTTAACCTTAAATCTTATTCTTGCCCACAGGAATTCAAACTAAATCTCAAAAACATTATAGGTATGGAAAGCTGTGAAATGATAATATCTCTATCTTCACTCACATTTGTGAAATTGTACTACTTTCAAACTAGGCATTTGATTATGAAATTTTGCAGTTTTTATTAACTGTTAGAAATTATTGATTTGACTGTTATTTTTTGTCCTTCCTAGCATTGACATTCTAACATTTGTAGTAGTTGACGCATTTCAAAGTACTTTCATTGTCAAAACTGAAACCCATGAACTACGAATGGTTAGAGTAAAAGTGCTGGGAAGGGCAGAAAATAACATTGAAATCAATTATGATGGTTATAGCAGAATTATGAAATATTTTTGGGGAAAAAGTTAAAAATCAATTAATTACTCAAATGCTGAGACAACGCTGAAAGTTTCTGGGCTCTAAGTTAAGAACTAATTGTTTTCTTTCATGGCTAGCTGTACATTATGTTTACTTAATGTTAAATAAATGCACTGACAGTTTCATTTATGTATTGGTTGGAATGACAACTCCAAAAATAGAAAGTGACAGATAGAATTCCTTTAAAAATACATTTCTTCTACTTTAGTGAACTCACCTGTGAGCAGCTACTGGTACAGCCCTACTTGAATATTTATGGCTTTGTTTACAAATGAGTCTTGATGTAGGCTAAAAGTTTCTTCATAAAAATTTGAAGTAGATACATTTTCCTGTCTTAGGGGCCAAGGCATGACTCGAACGAAGTTGGGATACCATAAGATTACTGCGGTATTAAAAGTACTTATGAATGATTAACAAATAACAAAAATACTATCTGACTGACTTTTTAGATGGCTATTAGTTTGTCTGTGTGCACAAACATGCAAAAACAGTTAATATTTTTTTGTTTGCACACTGATATGTTTGTTTTCCAGAGGAGATAGTGTCTTATTGCAGTTACGATCGACATAGCTGTTCAGTTCTTTGCCTAGAGAAATAAGTTATCCTTGTTATGTGTTACTGTAAATGAGCATGTACATATAGTGAACCACAGTGTCAAATTGAAAACAATTTTTGAATTACCAGTGTTGAAATATAATGAAATATGTAAAATCTGATTTCATTATATTTCAACAATTGAACTTTATGGTTTTTCAACAGTGCTATGGTAGGTAGAGGTATTGGATATTTTTACAACACAGGTGATGCACATGTACAAGCTGGGCACTTCTAAACAGCTTTGTCACTTTATTAATGAAGCTTATAATTATGTTTACATTTTTTAATGTTTTTCGTATAGATTTTTCTGAATATATATTATTCCAAATTACAATTTCGAGTAAAAAATCAGAATCTTAGTCACATTAAAAATATTCCCTCTCCTCAAGACAGATAAATTTTTTACATGTATTTTAATAAAAAGGAAAAACTTCTCTATTGAAATATAATAAAATATTGTACAATAATTTTACGAGATCTCTTTATTTTGTGAAGGTGTGTATTTATTTGTTTTTCTTTTTGTAGAGTCGAACAATCAGAGAATTTGATTCAAGGTTCACAGCAAAACAGTTTGGGTATAAGGATGTTGATGATTATTATAAACATGCTACATTACACAATAAACTTCATAAAATTCATGTACCTACGCTCTGTATTAGTGCTGGTGATGATCCTTTCCAGCCTTTTGATGGTAAGTAAGAGAATATTGTTTAATTTTCTTCCTATAGTTATTGTTATATCTATTGGAAAAAAAATTCTCTAATTTTACAAATTAAATTCTTAAATATTAAAATCTTTTCAGAGCTTTTATTATCAGTGCAGTGAGTGATGTTATAAAAGGTATTTAATTCTGTGCCTTCAGATAGCACATTAAATTCAGAATTAAATGCTTACTTTTCTGTAATTCATTTGTCATTAAAAAACTTACCATCTCTTAACTGATTATGGAAGTTAATGGACAGTATCCTAAAATCTTGTGTGACTAAAATTTTACATGAATCTTAATCAAAAAATTTCCCATTATAAGCAAAATTAAACAGTACAATTCATTTTTTTATCCCTTAAATATTGTCACGTTGAAAACATCATCTGCCAATTGGACATGAAACTCAGCAGAAGGTACCAAAATCTTAACAAATAAGGGTTATGCAAGAAATTAACTATCATGAAATTTCTCAATTTTAGTGAATTTCCAACTAATTTGGAAATTGGAATTTATAACTGTGGTTATTTACACACACACACACACACACACACACACAAGGTTTATATAAATAGGTAGTTATTTAAAGGTAGATATTTTTATACAGATTTGAATACTAGAGCATGGATGCCAGAGTTCTTTGGTGGTTGGGTTTCAATTAACCACACTTCTCAGGAGTGTTCGACCTGAGATTGTACCAGACTACACTTCATTTACATTCATACATATCATCCTCATTTATCCTCTAAAGTACTACTCTGAAGTAACTACCTTACAGTAGTTCCAGAGGCCAAACAGGAAAAGAATGAAAGATGATGACAAATGAAATATACACTTTCGATAGAAAATTTATTTTCTAAGAGTTGAGATGATTGCTTACATGATTATATAGAAAAATTCTTTAAGTTTTTATTTATAAGTGTTCAATGCATGCACTGTTTGTAACATGACAGATATCAACATGGTAGTTGCATTTGTCCCAAACACGTGCCAGAATATGCCGGTCAACTGTGGCAACAGCATTTTTGATGCATTGTTTTAAATCGTTATATCAACATTAAGGAGCAGTACAAAAACATTGTCTTTTACATAACTCTATAAAGATTAGTTGCAAAGTGTTAATTATGGACTATGTGGTGGCCACCAATGCTTAAATACCATGTTTTCCTCACTTGCAAGCCAATCCATTGTCTGAGAAGGCACTCATCCAAATAATTTCTGACCTGTAAGTGCCAGTGAGGCAGAGCTCCATCTTGTACAAAAATGAAGTTGTTGCTATCTTCCTCAAATGGAAGTATTAGCCAGTCATTCACTTAACATCTCCGGATAAATAACTCTGTTACTGTCACTTTGTGAAAAAAAGTACACCTTTCATAAGATTCAGTGCAAAACACTTTCACTTCAGAGGAATTGTATATATGTTGTAAACTTTTTCTTGGGTTTTCTGCTCCCCATGTTCTTACATTATAAATTTTTCATTATAAGTTTTTTATGAATTTTTCACTAATATGAAATGTACATTCATCATCAAAAAATTAGGCAATGCAAAAACCATCGTTATTTTCAACACATTCCTTTAATGCCACACAAAAATGTTTTCATAAGACTATAAAGAATCTGAAATTTTAAACTTGCTGATCTAATCAATTTGTTTGGGCTACATTGATACACATCATGAACATAATCAATCTGTTCTTCTGAAACAAGTCTTCTAGCATCTTTCTTTATTATACAGACACCCTGGGTTTTGAAACTGTTTATTCCAGTCATAGATAGAATTTTTATTGGCGCTGATTTACCATATTTTGTTCTGAAACGTCATTGCCATAACAGTAACTGGTTTGTTTTGGCTAATTCGAGCACACAAAAAGCTTCCTCTACTGCAGTAGCAGCAACCTTGCCACACTGGTAACATGACACATTAATCAGTGATATTAGCATCAGAGCAGATAAACCAACATAAACTTTAAAAAATTCACTGTAAAGCCATATAATTTACTACATTTACTACTGGTGTATCCATATACTCCATTTTAATTATGTATAAGTTATTGAAAGTGTATATTTCATTTGTTATCACCTGTATATCTGTGTATAAGAGTTATTCATCCACTCTACCAGATGCAAATCTTTACAGATTTTGACAAAACCTGGTGGGGTGATGTAAAACTATTGGAAATAGAACTTCATTTAATTTCAAGTAAATCAGTTCACAGGAACCAGAATTAGAGCAAAAAAAAAGATTGGAAAGATCTTCTCCATTATCTGTTACAGCTGAATTAAATCATGTCCTTAAACTAATGCTTTTATGAAAACTACAGCTCCATTTAAATATATATAAAATATTGAGCTAATTATTTTAAGAGATATTGTGTAATAAACATTATTTTTAAAATTATTACAATAATAACAGGCAAAAAACACAAAACAATTAACTTAATATTTAAAATAAAAAAAAAAGTTAATAAAAAATATTTTACAAGCTTTGGTAAACGTACTTTTAATAAAACTGTATGTTCTGCATATTGTGATTTATTCATAAAGGTGGTGTAATTTTCATGAAAGCATTAGTTTGTATATGATTTAAGTCACTGCTGACAGTTTATAGTAAAGATCCACGATAGTTTTCTTCAGAAAGTCAGTTAAGAAAAAAAAACAAAAAAGTGTGATCTAGTATGAAGAAAAGAGAAATCAGTTTGAAGTATCATTCATTTTGAACACACTTTACTAACATAACATGAAGTACAAAAAAATAAAACACTGAAAACTAGCTTAAAACACTGAAAACAATATTATTTTCAAAAATCATTACAGCAGTTCATATCCATTCTTTCTTAACTAAAACCTTCATCCTTCTGATGCAACAGAAATAGAAATTCATCCTTCTGATGCACTTGCTGCAACAACTATGTACTTTTTTTTATAACTATAATTGATCATTACGTAAAATTTGTTACTTTTCTAACATCCAACAAAAAAATTGTGTGTTGTAAATAAAAGATTAGCAGTTAGTTCCTTAAAATCTTAAGTAATATAGTTTGTATTTGAATTTTAGCTATCTAGGAGTTTTCAATTTTTTACCATAATTAATTGGTTCAATTTTTTTTTAGCTGTTCTCAGATTTTTATAAAATCTCTTGTTGAAAAGATCACCTGCTGACAATATCTTGTTAAATTAATAGATTTTCATCTTGAAACTCAAATAATACAGGTGATATATGAATTATACCCATCTTCAGGTGCCCCATTTTTATTTATATTCAGCATTACACTTTTTGTTTAAATAGATTAAAACCAAACCTAAAAAAACCATTTAATAAGATTTTACAAAAATGTATAACTGAAGTGGAATTTCCTGTATCGTACCTGTAATTGATTTTTATCTTATTTTTTCTTGTTATTTATTGTGATTTCATTAGTTTTGTTTTGTTTTTGAGGCTGAAGGACGTCCTGACCGTTCCTCATCCTTAACCGACTCATTTCCACTTTTAAATCACTCATACCACTTGTAAACAGTTTTCAAAGTTACCACATTATTACCATACACTGATTTTAACATTTCATAAGCTTTTTTGGCATGTTTTATTAACTTGAAATAAAGCTTAATGTTAATGCGTTGTTCAAGATCCATGTTTCATGACAGACACTGCAAACACGACCTCACTGTAGCGGCT
>JAAAKQ030243561.1:0-11060 GCA_010016005.3 Zanna intricata | reverse complement strand
AAAACCTCTTCATTTGTAACTTTATCCACCCATCTGATTTTTAACATTTTCCTATAACACCACATTTCAAAAGCTTCAAATTTTATAATCTTTCAAAAAGTACTTAAAAAAAATGTTTAAAGTTTGGTTCCTGTAAATGATAGCAATTAATCTTATAATTAAGATTATTATTGAAAACTTCAACGGTTTTTTTCTTCTTTTGTGTGAACTACAGTTCATAAAACGAGTGAACGAACGGACTTTTATTTAAAACCAAATGGATCTGCTAGAAAAGTGGCCAGCCTTTAACCTATAGCTGACTGATTCAGATCGTAGTCAGGTTTTAAACATCTACGTTTAAAGTTTTTATTTTATACCTTTTGATAGCTAGTAATTTTGTTTTGTTAAACATCACCTTTTTGAAAACCAAACAAATAAAAAGGCGTTTCTGGAACAATGTTTATACATACTTGTTTTCTTGTATTTAAATTAAGAACTAATTACCGAAATAGTGGAAAATCTTTTTCATTTATCCTGCATATTTGTACTCAAAGTTTAATTATTCAATTTTTCCTCATTTAGGTTATCTTTTTGCTTCAAGAAGCAGAAATAACTTGATTAAAAAAAATGTTTACTAAGTTTAAAAGTTCTTTTTTCTGTTCGAATTCGGCCAAAGGATTATGATTCAAGCAAATAAAAATTGTCTTTGATCAGCTATTCGATCCAGCGGACAGAATTATCACTTTAAATACTGAATGATAAATTACGCAATGTTTTTTTTGGTTGATAAATTTATCACATTCATTCGAAGCATGTTCGTGGGAAATATGGTTACGAAATTTTATAGGGGATGATAATTACTAAGTCTAAGCAAGATTTGAACTGAGAAAATCTTGATGAAATTTTTTTGTGATCAATATTTCTAAACTAAGTCTGCATAACATGAAAATTTTGATCAATTTCCAGCAATTGCCTTTAGGTTGTTCTTAAATAGTATTTTTAACACATTTTTAAAAATTTACGTTTCGATATTTTTCGAAGACATTAACTCAATTACTCGGGAGCTCAGGACTTAATTTTTGATACCTTACACAAATACTAAATTTCATTTAGCAGGAAGGTCTGAAGTTTTCAACTAACTATTGACGAATTCTTTTATTTCGGTAAATCAAAATTATTGTAAATTCTATATATTAAAAAATTTTTATCCACACGGAGTCGAATTCTTAACGTTGGAACAGTTGCCAGCTACATTAACTACTATTTTAAGCCTACGTTATTAGCTTCAGTATTGCTGTTCGTTCTAATTTTTGAGCATAAAGGTTGTATATGTTTATTTCTAAAACAAGAGAAATTTATAACTTTGACTTCTTAATTGTTTGCATGAATAAATTAATCAATCTTTGCACCAGATTTATTAGGTTTATTGTGTCCTAATCGAGACAGACCTTTTGCAGTTTGCTTTTATAAAAAAAAAAACCACCCAAAACAGTCGTTTAAGAATTACTCTCTGAACTTGCTATGTTTTTCTCAGCTAAAGAATAATGGAGCAAATGAAATAGTAAATTGTAGTTATTTATTTACTGTTAGATGGACTTTAGTTGGTGTTAGTAAATGCTTGAATTGTTGGTAATAACAATAATAATAATTATTTTATCATTATAATTCCTCTTTCACCTAATATAAAATGCTATCAAAAAAGGAGGTCTGTCTAGTCCTGTAGTTAATATTCTGGCCGTGGTAGTTTTTACGTGTCCGATAATTCGTACCTACATTCTTTACAGCTGTGTCAGTTAAACATAGAAAATCTTTTCCTAGTTTTTTTTTTTTTTTTTTTTACTTATTTTTTTTCATTTGGTAATCTCTTACTTTGTTTTCCTCTTTTTCTATTCGACCAAATTAGTGAAAGTAATGGTTTCTATCACTTGTAATACAGGAAACGTGTAAAACTAATTTATTCAAAATCACGTCTAAATCATAATTTCTGATAAAAGTAAAATAAGCATCATATTTTGTAATGGCACGTTACATAAATTATTTATAAATAAATTTAAAGATATTCCACCGTTTTTTTTTTTCAAATATTTAAAGAGTATATATAATTTAAGTTATATACACCGTGTATTATATTAACTGTTTAGGAGTATTCTGTTTTAAAAGTTTCAAAAGCCCCTCAAACCTCTCAACAAACAACAAGGGGAAACCTCCCAACAACTTTCCTGATAGATTACTGTAACTTGCAGGGTAAGGTATGGATCAACTACTTTATCTTTTGACGAGAAATAGAAATTTTAACGAGAAGTAGGTGGGGTGGGCTACCTCGTCTTCTTGCCGGTTGGCCCACCCCGCAGCCCCATGGCCCAGGGGTTATAATTCAAATATTTTAAATGGTAACATCCTTCGTGTGAAAAATCATTTTAAAGATCTCTTTACGACTAGAAAATTGTTATAAATAAAAAATTGGTACGATGTCTGTTTCCAAAATGGCGGTGGGATAAATTTTGGATTTTGAAAAAAGTACATTGATCATTTAATTTAAGGAGCTGATATCGCAAATAAAAAAATTTATAAGAATTTATTAAATAGATATTATCAAATAAATCTATTAAAAAAAAAATTGATTAATCATAACATTTGCTTGTTTACTTTCATCTAATAAATGTTTAAAAATTTAATAAATATTTGAAATGTTCTCCTTTTGTTATTTGACTGTGTGTGTGCGCCAGTCGGTTGTAAAAGGATGATACTGATTTATTCAGTGATTCCCTAGTGATTTCTTGTGCTGATTCTCTAATTGTATTTTGTAAATTGTCGATATCTTGGGGCTTATTATGATAAGCAATATAATTTAAGTGCCCCATAGAAAGTAATCCGATGGTGACAAGTTGAATGATCTCACTGGCCATTTTGTTTGACCCATTCGGCCAATCCATCTTCCAGGAAAGATGCATTTAAAATTTCATGTATCTGAAATCGAAGTGAGGCGGATACGATCTTGTCACCAAATTGCAGAAGATGAGGCCAACAACATTTTGAATTTTTGTAACAATATGATCGAGAAGCAGAGCTTCATATTTCACTGCGTTTAAATTTCCATCAATAAATACTGCCTACCAATCGTACACCAATAATACCTTCTCCTAACTTTTACTTTGACTGGATATTGTGTATATGTCTTTTAATGATACCAGTGTGGCTTAATATTAGTCCAGTATTGACAATTATGGCGATTTATACTGCCATGTAAAAAAAATGTGCTCCCTGAAAACTGTTGTTTAATAAATTAAGATCTGCACAAATATTGTTCATTGTAATTTCGCAGAACTCAAGTCTTCGATAATTTTCATCTTTATTAAGTTCCTTATCACACGAAGTTTAAAGAGATTGTGATTTTCACTTTCTAATATTCATATCACTGAATACGATTATTCTTGTCTTCTCATGATGCTGTTTGAGTCGAGGAATGAGGATTCTCAATAAATTTTTGCGTGACTGCTAACGATCTGTTATTATTTGTTGCAGATTTAGGCCTTCCTGATTTTTCCCTATTATTAATGCTCCCTCTTTCTTGAAATCGTTTTATGGTTTTTGATATTGTACCTTTTGAAATAGGGTTACGATTATTAGATATTACATTACCCCATCACCAAAGCCCTTCGTCATTAAAAGTGTGACCTCTCCGGTTCACTAAGTGACATCTAGATAGCAATGTTATCAGATAGCACAGAAAAAAAAAACTATTAAAAAAAAGTAAATTATGTAAATAACAAAAGCGGCTTACAAATGTGGTAAAGATAGACAAAATGAATTAGCCAGCCGATCACAATAAATTGTCATAAGGAACAACAGTTAGTAATGAAACAACAAATTACAAAATATTACACAACAGTGAAGTAAGCTTCATTTTTGCAACAATGTTAAGAGACCATCAATGATCCGCTGATCAGTATGATTTTTTTTTTAACCTCCGGAACCGCCGTTAGGCATATCTTCAGAGGATGAAATAAATGAATTGTAGCGGTGTGAAAAATGCCATGCCTAATCGGGATTCGAACCCAGGGTCTACGGATGAAAGGCCGAGACGCTATCATTCGCGCCACGGAGGCCGGCTGGTCATATAATTAGGTGACAATTGTTTCACTTATTTACTCATTAAATTTGAACATAAACAATTTTTCGTGTTAAAAAATGAAATTTAAAAAAAATTTAATTTAATTACATTACATTTAATTCAATTTAATTTTATTATTCAAACTTACTAAAATTTAGTAATTTTCAAAATCCAAACTTTATCCCGGCCCATTTTTTGTACAGACATTTTTATTTATACAGTTTTTTTTTGTGTTAAAAAGACTTTTAAAGTGATGTTTCACATAAAGGGTGTTACCATTTAAAATATTTGAGTTACGACTCCTGGGACATCCCATTCAGGGTTTGAAATTCCTATTTCTCGTCAAAAGATAAAGTAGTTGACTGATTTCTTATTCTGCAAGTTACAGTATTCCAACTGGAACTGTTTTAAAGTTGTTGAGGGGTTTTTATAATTTTGATTCACTCGTTGTATAATACGGAAATATGTACATAAACGCAGAGAGGGAAATTTTTTAGCCTATGAGAAATATCAATCTTGAATGGAATTAGATAGAACCCGAGACATTACGGATGAAAGTCTGAAACATAACCATTCCGCCACGGATATCGGCTAAATAATTGTATCTCGTCCAGCAATAAAATATGTAACAGCTGATTAGTTGTAAAGGCATTGCTTGTGCACACCCACGCACGCATATTATTAAGAAAATCAGTTTACGAAAATAGATAAAGTATTATTTATGTGTTTAAAATATGTACAGATCCAGAGTAGTCATTCGAATTTTAAATCGATTGAACTGTTACAAAATATAGGCTAAATTTTAGTGACATGTAAATATTTATTACAATCGAATTTATATTTATTAATTATTTAAATATAAATTATTATTTCGTCCGTTGTACTAGATATTAATTTTATCTTTTTCCTGATCGTGTAATCTTTCTTTACATTATAAAGATCTGAAAAAAATCGTAAATTCGTAAATTTTGAATTTATATAAAAATTCTAAAATGAATTTTGTTATTCTTGACGTTCAAGCTTATATGTCTACACGCGCCTCGCTCTGGCAATTCTTTCGAATGAATTTCCATGAAATTTCCCGGTTTGAATTTGATTTTCGGAGATAAGTTATCAATTGAAAAATTATTCATTAGTTTTTCTGCTGTACTGTAAAAAGGCATCTAGTTTATTGACAAAAAAATCTGTTGTGGGCACTACATGACTTCCTTGTACGCCTATTAAATTACTTATTCACGTATTTTGGTGCACTTCATTTAAACTTTAAATATTTGAAATCCAAATGTTTTATTAAGATTTTATTTTGCTATATCGAATGAAAATAAGTACCACTTATGATATATCGTAGAAAAGCTCTCAATGAGGACTTATTACTGCAGTTGAGAAAAAGTACAAAAACCAAATTTATTGAATTTTCGGCTTATTTGGTCCAATTCATTGCAGTCAAAAGGAGAGGTGCACAACTAGATGTTACACCAGTCCTAAATCCAGAATTTCAACATCCTATGGCTAATATTTCTTGAGTTATAGTAGATACATATGTTCGTACGTACAGACGTCACACCGATACTAGTGAAAATGGATTCAGGGATGGACAAAATGGATATTTCAATGAATATTTTCGTTGAAATCTGAAAACCGAAATTTTTAGCGATCACAGTACTTCCTTTACTTCTATAAGGAACTAAAAACGATATAAAAAATGTACTAAAGCTTTTTTATTATTCCTGCTTATTATAAAGTTTCGGATTTAGATCTAATTAGCTAATTAATGTCCTGGACGACTTTTTTTTATGTAAACGAAATGCTGATTTTTAAACTAAACTGTACTATTTTAAATAAATTCTGAAATCGTATTCGGGATAACATGATTCCGTTTAAAAAACACCCTTCATCGAGATTGCTGTTGACAGATTCAAGTGTTCTTCTTAACAATACGCTGTGTTTATAGTTGCAACCAACTTCTTTAGTATTGTTCTGCACTAAATACTTTGAAGTTTATTGTAAAAAACAATCACCCGAGGTATGAGAAAACCCGCTGGGGAATTGCCACGCAAACACCTCTGTAATATTTGGATTTATATTTGACTCTTTTAATACAGAATACAATGAAAAGAGGAAGTATTATAATGAATCAACTTTCAGGTACTCTGTTTTATTTTGCATTTCTTAATGTTATGACGTCTTTCAGTATAAAAATGCAAAACATAGGAACTAGAAGAGATTTCTGTGTATTCGGATGTGGGTGTGTTTTTGGGTCTACTTTACTGATTATCAATGGAACAAGTGAAGCACAACTATCAAAGATTTAGTATGATTAGGATAACGTACAAAAGGTATGATGCTTCTAACTGTTTATAAAAATTGAATAAGGGATGGGTACTTAATTACTTGCCTTTTAACCCATGACTTCTACCTCGAGATAATTTGTTTTGGTAAAAACTTCCCCGGGGAACTTTGAATACATATCCAAAAGTAATATAAAAAATAATGCTTATATCTTTCCCAACCTTGCCTCTAACAAGGATAAGTTCCTTCATGGGTTATGAGAAGACAGAAAATGTATATTAAACAAAATTATCTTAGAAATCTTAAAACAGATAAATTTTCAGAAAATACCTAACACATTCTTCTCAAATAATTATCTACCATTATAGTTAAAGAAAATTTAATAGTTCTAAAAAGGTGGGATTAAAACTGCATACGTTGCTAGCTCCTTTAGGATTTACTTGCTTTTTACTTCCTTCCTATACTAAAGTTGGTACATTAAAATGATAGGCAATCAGCTCAAATTATAGATATAAGTCTTCTTAAGCATTTTTATTTTGTCACGGCCAATTTATGATTTAAACTTAACTTATGAAGTTGTAGCTAAAATTTATTTTGTAAAATTTTTAGCTAGTTAGCAGTTTACAGACAAGTATTACTTCATTATCAAATACATTTTTTTATGCTAGGTGAGAACTTATTTCTAGGCTAGATCTTTTGCTAGGTGAATGCAAAAAATATGAATTTTTGCATTCACTGTGAATATGAATTTCCATGCTTATTTATTCGATTGACTTACGATTTTAATTGAAATTCAGCAATTCTTCCCAAATAGACAATATGTTTGCGTAAGTTAACCTCGTAATCCGATGTTTCAATTTATAGCTTGCCATGTTATTTTATTTTATTTTTTTGACCAGCTATCAATTTAACATTTTAATAACTAATTGGATGTTTAGTAATAATAAAATAATGCTGTTCTGTGAGTTTTAGGAGCTATTATGTTAAGAGGCTATTATAAAATGAAAACATTAAAATTGATGATCTTCATTAATATTTCAGTTTATTTCATTTTTGTTTATTTTTAAAGTTTATTTCTTCATTTATAGCTATTTCTATTAATTTGTCATTCATAATATGATAAGGAATAGGTTAAATGTCAAAAGGTTTCAAGTAACTCCTAATGTTGTTGATGATTTATCATTTTTATCTTATAAATTATTCATTTCCCAGAAAATAATTTTTTTTTCCGGATTTTAAAAATAGTGCGGATTCGGCCATATCGAAATTAAAAAACATTTCACTTTTCCTTGACCTTAGTTTTTTTAATTCCTTGTATGAATCGCGAAAAATGTCGGTTTTCAGATATCAACGGCAATATCCATTTTGACTATCTCTGAATCCATTTTGACTAGTTTTGGCGTGATGTCTATACGTACGTACGTATGTATCTGTTATAACTCAAAAATGATTAGCTGTAGAATGTTGAAATTTTTGATTTAGTACTGTTGTAACATCTAATTATACGCCTCCCCTTTTGATTGCAATCGACTGAACCAAAAGTGTCCAAAAAAAGCCCAAAATCTCCACAAATTTGGATTTTGGACTTTTTCTTAACTACAGTAATAAATTCTCATTAAGAGCTTTTCAACGACTTTTATCATAAGTAGTACTTATTTGCATTGGTTCCAGAGTTATAGCGCAATAAAATTTTAATTAATGTAATATGAGATATTTGAATTTCATAAGGGGAAGGCAGAGCGGCTCGAATCCGACTTCATTCCTTTTTTTTTTAATTTTTTTTTGTAATTTAAATATATTGCTTTATTAATAATTGTTAACATCTGATTGTAAAAAAAAAAAAAAACTATAATAAATAACAATTCAAGAACAAAAAATAAAGTAACTAAAAGATATGTAACAAAAAATAGAAATATATAAAAAATATATGTAATATAATAGCCGTACAAGGAAGTCATAAAAGTCAAGGATGTCCTCATCAGATTTAATTTTAGTTTAAAAATAAATAAAATTGGATTTATTTGTCACATATAAATAAAGCTACAAATATATTTAATACTGTTTAAGTAATATTATTTTTAGTAAAGTTCTCGACAGTAAAATAAGGTTTCCCGCCATTAAAGATCCAAAACTTTATTTAATAGTTACAAATTTTATGTTAAATGATGTGATTTAATTAACTAAGAATATCGTCTTACATTGTCAATCTTCTATTAATAAAGCGTAGGTATTTTATTGAGAGGTATTCATTCCCTTTCATCTGCGTTTTTCCTTAAATTAATTAAAACGGTAGTTAATATCTCCACTATTTAAGATTCTTTTTTTAAAAGAAATGTTATTTTCGGTTAAACTATCTAAAAACTATGTTACTTGAGTTTGAATTAAAGATTAGGAACTTCTTTGTTCCAATTCCAATAGATTTTATAAAAAATATTTAACTGTCCTTTGTGGCTCTGTACAAAAGTAGATAAAAAATTATTTTATTCATCCTATATTAAAATTGGAGTTAACAGCGTCCTTTTTGTTATCTTTTATGTACAGTCCGCTTCAATAATATGCTTAATGCAAAATTTGTTACATGACTTACCAAAAATTTCCTCTGTTTACTGATTGAAATTTCATAATTAAATAAATATACAAAATATAAATTTCAGCCGAATTTAACAGAAGGAAACTTTATTTTAATTTTGTGTACCGGTTGCTGTAAAACTTGTTCATTTTGTAAAATTGTTGTTATACTATGACTAATATTCAATGAAATGTTCAAAAATACCCTTATTAATATTAAAAACTTACATTTAATTTTAATTTTTTAATTAAGAAAAGAAAAAATTTAATTGATGTTTAAGTAGTTTATACTTATTTCTTTCGTTTTACTTACCCTTCAACTGGTTACGGTATTAGATTTATTAAGTAACTTCTTGCGAAGACCTAAGACTGGACTGTTTATTTGAGATCCGGTTTCTTTACACGGTTCCTAACTGATGATACTTATCAACAAAAATATTACATGTAATTTATAGCCAACTTACATTAATAATAGAGTTGAATTATTTAAATAATAATAATAATAATATTATATTTTTAATATCAAGATATTAATATTTTATTTAAAAATAGAAATATATATATTTTGAATAATATACTGTAGTGCTAATCAGTATATTAATGTTATTCCTTTTCGTTAGAACTGATAATTACTCTATTAATATAAATATTTTAACCCAGAGAATTTTGTAGTTTTAAGAATAGATTTATAACGTTCGATTTTTGCTTCTCTACATTTTATATAACAATAAAATAAAAAATCTCTTCGTCATGACCTGTTGAGTTAAGGGATGGCTCATTTATTAATTGAATGACTTTTCCTAGAAATGCTTCTTTAATTAAAAAAGCCAAAATCATTTTATTATTATTTATTTTTAATTGGTTATATCATTCCCTGTTTTCTTTTTAAATTTGTATTAAATGTTAAAATTTGATCCGATTTATGTACCCTTAAACGTAAAATTACATGATTATCATGCATTTTTTAATTATTAATATGAAGGTATGATTTTAATAATTATATGACACTATAACTATAATTTATTATTTGTTTACAAATATATATATATATATATATAACTTAAAATTTTCTGGGTAAAAACTTGTAGTTTCACATCATGTAGACATCGTTTTAACTAATATTTAGCTTTCTCATTTGATGGAAGTAGAGAATAAATGAATGAATATCGTTTATTTGGAAGGTGAAGTTAGAATCATATGTACTATTATTCTAGTTAAAATAAATAAATAAATAATAAAAAGACACGATACAAACAAAAATATTAATCATAAAATTATAAATGATTTGAAAATTAAGAAAAAGTAAGTTTGAAAAAAAATCCCTATTGCGAAAAAACCACTTACATTAGGTGTTTATTTTATATAAACATATCTCATCTATCGAAAAAATAATGATTTTTATTTTGCAAAAGTGGAAGAAGAAAAACAATTGAATTTTTAGGAAAGGATTCGCTTATTTGATTGGGTAATGTTTTCGAATCCTTAAATAACAATATGTCCTGTTTATCATCCTTGATCGTGTTTTAATGAAGTCTACGGGTTGATTCGATCCTAGCGTATATTTAAATTTAGTCTGTATATTGTTTCAAAAATTTGCTGGAGGTGCAGTTCTTCTATGTGGTAAAAAATATTTTGTATTTTTTGCTGGAATGTTAATTTAGTTAAAGAAAATAACATTATTTAATATTTGTAAAATTTGGAACAACTTTTATCGAAGATATTTTTTAGGGTGGAATTTTTTTTAGTAAGGGAAATATTGTATATAGCAGAAGTTATAAACATCCCAACCCCCGTAGGGGAAGACACCCACCAAGTGATGATTCCGGTCGCCAAACTACCCCTCCCGTTTCTAGCTCTGAGGGGCTTTACCGGGAGTCGTCTTATTGACCTTCATACTGATTACACATCTCAGTCATCAGCCAGGCCTCGGTCGGGATGCCCCCGATGCAAATGCCGCGGTTGTCATTTACCATCAGAGTAAGATACCTCAGCAGCAAACGCCCTCGCCGTAGGCTTAGGTCGACCTACACATAGGCCTAAAACTATATAACCGCAGCGCGGAAGCGCAAAACCTCGCGCCTACTCTAAATCAATCTAACTACCCATGTGACTT
>JAAAKQ030243550.1:0-11060 GCA_010016005.3 Zanna intricata | reverse complement strand
AAAACTAGATTTAAATAAATAGTCTTAAATTTATTTAAGTCTAATAAATGATAACACACACACACACACACACACACGCGCGCGCGCGCGCACACACGCACACACACACACACACACACACACACATATATATATAATAGGAATCCCTAATGATTTTTCTTCAAAAATGGGCTCTGGATTATTTTTCTGACCTCAGATGAGGCCTACTGAGGTTAGAGGCAAGGCGTGGGGTTAAAAAAGAGAAGATTCGATACCGGGGGCGGGCTGACCTGCCGTGTCGGACGTTTAGCCGGTATGTGGGTGGGCTTCCATCTTACAGGCTAGGACGCGGTTCCGGGCTGACCTATACTTAATTGTAGGACCGGGGATGTAGAAAAAAAAATAAAAGGACTCAAGTAGCAAAACGGAGAAGGGTTCTTAGGAAAAAAATCTTAAAATTCAAAGGATCCAAAAGGAGAAGAAAGAATGTGTTAACCTAAAGTGATCGGAAGAAAGATGGAAGCGGCACAGTAAACGAATGAAGGAGTATTGTAGAGCTAAAAACTAGCCATAGTTAACTAACAAGCTGATCCTACAGTAACCGATGTTGAAAACAAATCCACTTTTTTGTAGTTTAAGAATAATAAATGTCGAATAATTTATAATGTATAGAAAAACAAAATATAAACTTTAAATTTTTATTTTAATAAAAATTTATTTAATTTTTTTTTGTTTAACCTCCGGAACCAAAGTTAGGTTCAGAGGATAAGATGAAAGAATTGTAGAATGTATGAAATATGGCATGCCTAACCGGGATTCGAATTCGGGACGTCCGGATAAAAGGCCGAGACGCTACCACTCACTCCACAGAGGTCGGTAATTCATAAAATAGCTCGTCATAAAAAAAAATCAATTTAAATAATTAGTAAAATTTCAACCTTAGAATCCTAAATTTCTAATTATATTAATGTTTACTACATTGTTTAAGAAATCTGAAATTTAATGGGATGTAGTATTATAATAATATTTTCTTTAATAATTATTATTTTTATTATTATCATCATTATTTTTTAATTAAAAAATAGAATAAATTTTAATTGAAACGTAATATTTACTTTAATGTTCTTGGACGAGTGAGTAAATATATAAATGTGTATATATATATATTTATATAGATAGATAGATAGATAGATAGAGAGAAAGAGAGAGAGAGAGGAGTATTCAAAGTGAAAATAAGTTACATTTTTTTAACGATTTTTAAGAAGGTTTTCTGAAACCTTAACCCACCTTGCGAAAAAAAAATTGAAGTTGGTTATTTTTACATAAGTAATAATACATTTTTTTTTCGTTTAAAGTAATATTTTTCTTTATCCTATCGCACATCACATTTTTTTTGAAAAAAAGAGAAGTTTAACATTGTTAAAATTTTCTTATGTACCCAGAATTTCTTATATTAACAAGAATTTAAAACCAAGGTCATTAAATTATTTAAATCAGGAAATTTCATTCCTCTTATAAACAGATAAGTATTTCGATATCGATACCGAGATACAGAAATGTGATTTATACACAAATATAGTATAGATTATGTATTTCCTAGATAAAAATAACTTTTTATTGATTTTAGAACAATTTAAGAAAATTTTTTGATTAAAAATTTTTTTTTTGATTAAGAAAATTTATGATACAAGTTTTTTTCAACAAAAATTTTAACCAGACATCATGCTTATTAAACAATTCATATCAACACGTGTAAGACAATAGTTTTCCCTGAGGGGATCTGGTGGTAGAATACTCTGTTGATGTTTCTTCTGTCTATTATAAGAGACGACTGAAAGAAGAGAAGTAGATGCTGGAAGATATTTTACATATACATTTTTCTTTGAGATTTGGAAAACGTTCTAACGGCACAATCAATCGATACCATCGAAAAAAAAAGAAAAGATAAATGGATGATTTCTACAAAATAATTTAAATTCAATAAACAAATTATGAGCTTGATTTAAACTTTCTAATACCAAATTGGGAGTCGATACTGATATTTAATATATCAGTAATTTGTTAAACTGTTTATGATATACATAGATTAATCCGTGAAATATGTTTACTGTTTATTAATCTACCTTATAATATTTTATTTGTTGTTGGCTTGATAATATCGCCACATAATATTTGAATCCTGTGCGTGGGATATGGAAATGAAATTTTATGGCTATGAAAACGCTATATCTGACGTGATTCAAACCGGGTTCAGCAGATGAAAGGCCTAAAGATGTACCACTCTGCTATAGAGATCAGCGGAATTCCATATTAATAAATTATTATTTGTTAATTGTTATTATTATTTTTTTTTTTTAATTAGTAACTAGTAATTAAGGAAAATTATGAAAGCTGTTCGGTAATACTGCAAGATACAAGCTAAAGATCTAAAAGATGTAATTTAAATTAGATTTGAATCCCAGTTTAACCGGTATATTTTATTCACTGGTTCTTAATTAATGTTTGTAACTTATGTAATGGGAATAGAACTTCCTGATTTTGATGTGTTGCTAACTGTTTATATTATTATTATTATTACGGCTGTTCAACACATTAATGATGATGACATTAACAGATTTTAAGATGAAAATCATGCATTGGTAGTTGACTTTTTTAACATTTTTCATTTTTTTATTTTTCAAAACTATACATTTAATTTCTTCATTTATTATTATAATAATATTTGATATATTGCCGTCATAAGTAACAGCACTTGTTTAATTATTCTTTTAACTACGTTTAGAACTTTAAACATACATCATAGTTGGTTTGAATATAGTGTGTTAAACAATAAAATAAAATAGTTTATTATAATTATTTTTATTTTATTATTATATTGTTATTATTATTGTAATATAATTATTATATAACTACTCTTAATTAAAAAAAAAAAAGGATATAAAATCATAGCTATGAACAATAAAGTTTCTTTTAAATTATATCTTATCTATGTTTATCTCTTTTATTTTTAACGAAATTTTATTTAACTGTTTTTTCTTATCATCATGTATTTCTTTACAAACATTGTACCTAATATCACTAATTTATTAGCGTTTAAAAAATACCTTCATGTGTTTAGCCGCGTGCGTGATGAGTGTGTAAACTTTTATGAGGGTCATAAAATTAAAAGTTAACATTTGTTAAACAATTTAAAAAAAAAATATATATATATATATATATATATATAGAGAGAGAGAGAGAGAGAGAGAGAGAGAGAATTCATTTGTTTGAAAATATTAATTTTTTTATCACGACCACCTACCTAAATAAGAATTAAAAAAAAGAAGTAAAATAATAAAGTTACCAAAAAAAGATAGGATTACAATCAGATATTGGTTAAATATTTGTACAGTATTTATTTTAATGTTTATATATAGTTTACTGTTAGCTATAAAACAGTGTATATATATAATTTTTTATCAAGTTGTATTATTTTATTAGAAGTAAAATGATATAGCATTATTTTATTTCTTAATTTCTAGGTTTCGTTTAACCTTGAATCTTTCAGATTTAGATCTTACATCGTTCAGATATTTATATATATATATATATATATGCACTTCATTGTACAAAATAGTATTCATCTAATTTTAAATGTCTAACCATTTAATTTTAGTCTTCTTTTAATGTTGAGTAAAAAAAAAAAAAAAAAAAAAAAAAAAAAAAAAAAAAAAAAATATTATCCTTCAAATGATAGAGCCTAAGAAGAATTATAGATCTATTTATATGGTATTATGACAACTTGGATTACATGACAGTATATTAAGAGATAAGCAAACAATATTGATAAATGGAAAGGTATAATGAAGTATTGCATTAGTAGACATAAATATACCAAAATTATGTACTTATTCATTCGCTCATAATGTTCTACCATAAGGACAGATCCCGTCACGATTGCTGCTCTCCACCTTGTTCTGTCCTTTGCTAATCTCTTTATTTCAGCATATCCACCTTCTCCATAATCCCATCCACCTTTGAAATCTCTTCCATTCCTTCCAATCGCTAAGCCTTCTATTGCATCCATTAATAAATTCTATTGCACTCATACAATATTCTAGCCATTTCCTTTCCCTATATTCAATTTCGTTTAGCATTTTTCTGTTCTTTATGATTCTCCTTAATACTTCTTCATTTGTTTCATTAATATTTCTTCATTTGCTACATGGTGTTGCCATCTGACATTTATCATTCTGCGCCACCCGCATATCTCAAAAGCTTCAATTCCTTTTCTGTCTGCCTTTCCCATCGTCCACGTTCCAGATCCATAGAGTATCCGCACACCGAATAAACATTTCATTAATCTTTTCCTTTTTGTATGTTTAACTTCCCACAAAGTATCTACCCTTCTTATTAAATGCCTGTTTACTTCTTGATATTCTTATTTTAATTTGTACTATACTTTATTTACTTCTTTCAATATTTTATTTTTCATAATGATTTTTTAACATGTTAAAATGTAAAAAATGCACTATTGATTTATTGTTTACGGTCTGCAATACTTTAAATTTTATTTTTTATCAGTTACAGTGTATAAATAGCAGCATAATTTTGTTTATCAAATATTTTGCCAATTTGATTTGATTTATTTATTTTTATCTGTTTAACATTTATGATTAATAGATGTAGTGGTATTTTATTATCTAATGGTCATTTGCGAACAAATAAACTGAAAAACAAGAAAAATATCAACACAATTAAAAAAAAAAAAATTTTTAATCTAACGCTAGATGGTACAAAATCTAGCTAGATGAAAAAATCTGAAATATTATTGGACAGACACTACTACTACTTATTTACTATGAAATACTGCATAAAGAAAGTAATCTTCATAAATTAATTTTCTACATTTTTTCATCACTGTTAAAATCAATCTTTTTATAGGTTTTGGTAAGTACTATTTGTTGTCCTAAAATGTAAGTTATTATTACTATTATATTTCTTTGTTTTCATTTATTTTCCTTCATATACATATATATATATATATGTCCCCTCTTCTATTGCTTAAAAATAGAAATACTACTTAATTTAGATTTCAATAAAAATTTTGTAAAAAAAAATTTGTTGTTTCTAATTTACTTTGATAACGGTAAATGAGCAATTAACGTTTTCACAATTAGATGACAACCCTTAAATACTTTTTAATCGTTAAAATACAATTTAGAAAATACTCCTACCTCAAAATAATTTACTTTTGGGTACGAGACTATCACAACTCTTTCCTACCATAAGAGAGAAACTTAAAAATGCCAGTCAAAAAGATTACGATGTGATATAACGATTTAAAGGCCACTGATAAAAAAAATATTTTATATAAAAATATTTCAGAACGTAACAACTCTTAACAAAGTGGTAGTCATTTAATATTTTTCACAACTAACTTTAAAAGTGGTCTGTTCTAAATACTAAAAATTAATCTCTTACAAAAAAAGTAGATTTTTCAAGATAGAAGCATTTCATAAATTTAATTTTTCTGTTTTTATAACTTTTATAAAATTATTCAAGGAATACTTTAGTTTGTTAAACACTGCACATTTATACTATGTATTATATATATAAAAATATACACTATAGTGGACTGGTCGGGGGGTTTCACATCGCTCGCCCTACCAAGCCCTGCACCTCCCCAAAGCTCGCTTCGCTCGCCATTATCATCTAACTAGAGGTCTTCGCTCTCCAAACCTCCCCAGTGTTTGTTATTGTCATGGTTGGGAGAATAATAATGATAGATAACAATTAAAGTATTCAGGCTTATAGAAACCTGAAAAAGAAACTAAATTACAAAAGACAGAATAGTAGTATCTTTGGTAATACATGAACGATTGAAAATAAATTCCATAACTTATTTCTGTTCCCAAGATGATAGAAATATAACAATGAAGTAAAAAGATTAATATTTTTTTCTGTTATGAATATCTTTGACAACTTTACCTCCAAGGGGACTGATTCCTTGATATTGTTTGTTCTCGTTTGAAGGAAGAACTAATAGACAAACGAATTAACAAACAAGTTTTTAGACTTCTCTCTTTATCTGTTTAGCCTTCGACTCTACCGTAAGGTATTACCTCAGAGGATGAATGAGGATTATGTGTATGAATGTGAATGAAGTGTTGTCTTGTACAATCTCAGGTCGACCAATCCTGAGAAGTGTGGTTAATTGAAACCCAACCACCAAAGAACACCGATATCCACGATCTAGTATTCAAATCTGTATAAAAGTCTTTAGACTTTTATGTAAGATACACGCGCGCGTGCGCACGGGCGTGTGCTTTGTTTCTTTAAATCTGTTGTATAAATTAATATTGAATTTTAAGTACTGTCAAAATAATGGTTTTCGTATAAACAAGTAATTTAAGTAAAATTGTACTTGATTAGTGAGTAAATGGATGTCTTCTAATTAATATAATAAGCTCCTGAAATTTTCTTTTAATTGCCTGATATCCCCCCCAAGAAAAAAAAATTATTCGGCCTTTCCTGTTTGATCACATCTGAAAAAGATTGATACAACTGACTGAGAATAAAGAATTGTTTAAATTTTGTTAGATCTATGTGAAATGCAGAAATGTCATGAAAGGAATTAATTCTCTTAGTTTCAGACAAAATTTCTTTCTTAGAAAAAAAATTTAATCTTAGAAGAGACTGGAAGAACAGTTATTGTAATTATTTTAACTTGATTCTTTATAAATTGGTTCTGGATACATTACAAAATAAAGCTGATGTAATTATTATTATTTTTTTTACAGCCAAACTCTACATAAAATGTATATATATATATATAATTTATTTATTTTTTTAGAAATTCAAATTTTTCAAAAACTTTTTACTTTTGAAAAAGTTAAAAAAAAAAATCATTAAATATTTTCATTAAAATAAATAAGCTTGATGCCTTTAGATGAAGAAAAATAAATAACTTCTTTAAAGAAAAATGTTTTGTTAAAACAGCATAAATATTCTTTGGCATGACAGTTTTTTTATATTACTTTTATTATTATTAGGTCAACAACAAGAAACAATTGATGAGGTCACGATGATATAGAATATTCTACATCCTTAGCAGCGTGACTACATCACAGATGAACTGTAAAGTAGAATCTTATTTCATTTTATTAAAAGAACATACAGACCATTGTAAGAAATAAAATCAGTAGGTTTTTGCCATAAGGCATGATTGTTGAAACAATAGAAGGGAGATGGCTATAATAATAAAAAAAAAATGAATCACTCACGTGCTGTTAAAAACATCTATTGTAATAATAGAAAGAGTTCACAAAAACAAAACACGCAACAATAATAATTAATTAATTATTAAATCTGAAATTTCGATTATATAATTTGTGTGTAGTACACACGCGCTCGTACGGGCGGGCACACGTACACACACACACCAAGGTTTACATACAAGGATTCAGATAATTAATAATAATTTTTCTACACTGAGAATCCTACACATTAGTGTCAAATTTATTATGTGTGAGTTAAAGGCTTACTCATTTTCAATAAATTTTACTTTGAGAAAAAATAAATTGGTTTAAATTTTGTTAGTTCTATGTGAAATGCAAAAATATTATGAAAGGAATTAATTCTGCTAGTTTCAGACAAAAATTTCTTTAAAAAAAAAGTAACAATAATAATAACGTATAAATAAAATAATAGAAAAAAATATATACAATTTAATCTTAGAAGAGGTTGGTAGAACACTTATTGTAATTATTTTAACTCGATTCTTTATAAATTGGTTCATAAAAATAAGTTGAAAGGTAAGACTTTTCATTAATTTCTATAATAAAAGCCAAAAGTTTTATATTATTATAAATTTAATAAATTTACAATTACTTTTTGATTTTAGCTATTTATGAGCTTGATGAAAAAGAGGCTTCAGATTAAATTTAACGAATATTAAGTAATAGGAGATTTATTTATTCAGATAATCAAGTAAAACCAATGATATTATATTTAAAATTTTATAGAATATTATTTAAAACATTATATTTAATTAGTATTTCTCCTCTTCTATAATGATTGTATATTACATTTCATTTAAAAAAGGAATAGCGTAGGTTAATTGTTGCTTTAAACTATTGTATCAATTGGCTTGTAGTTCACGTTAAACATCTTAGAAAATAATTACAACTGTGTTTACCCTTGGTTCTATAAACAATCAACTCCTTGGGAACAAATAAAAGATGTACGATTGGATAGTCTGTGTAAGATTGGAAATTATCTGCATATATTGGCTGGCTTGACACATTGATTTCAACAGTACATTTATTTGGCTTCGTGAAAGAGAAAATGAAAAATGATTATACACTTCTCTGATAAACCTGATGTAAGATGCTTGTTAATTGGTGCATGTTATAATTTTCATAATGGTTTTGTATTTTTGGGAATGATTTTCACATTAAATCAAATAAAAATTATCTTAAATAAAACGAATCTTTTATTTTAAAACAGTTTTTTTTTTTTTTAATACAATGTAGTAAATTTAATTTTATAAGAAAATTAAATCAAATTTCCAGGTTCTTTCAACTTTTCCATTTTGAAATGTTAAGTGCTTTCCGTCTTACATCCTAATGGTAAGATAAATAACATTTATTTGTTATTTACTCCTGCACAATTTTTATATAAAAAAAATTCAAGTATTTCAAATGAGTTTGCTTTACGTAATTTAAACAACTTTTTTTTTCCTTTTTTTTTGTTTAACCTCCGAAACCACCGTTAAGGTATATCTTCAGAGGATGAGATGAATGAATTGTAGCGTGTGTGAAAAATTCAATGCCTAACCGGGATCTGAACCCGGGACCTCAGGATGAAAGGCTGAGACGCTACCACTCCGCCACGGAGGCCGGCAATTTAAACAACTGAATGATTTTCAGCTCTGCTAGATAATTATAAAAATATATTCCAGATTTTTCAACAAAAAAAAAAAGGGGAAAAGGCACTAAAAAATTAGAAACTTTCTTTTTCCGACATTTAAGATTTGGTTTCTAAAATATATATATAAAAAGGCACTAAGAAAAATTAGAAAAAATATTTTCCAGATTTTCTAAAAAAAGGCACTAAAAAAATTAGAAACTCTCTTTATTCGAAATTTAAGATTTGGTTTTTAAAATATATTAAAAAAAATAATACAAGGATGAGCCCTTTAAACAGACATTATTTGATATAAATTATAATTGAAAAAGGTACAATGTTGATTTAACGAAAGGGTAATTAATTTTTCATACACGGGTAGATTTCGTAAAGGGATGCAAACAATTTTGTAAAGGGTAGATCTTTGTAAATAAGGGATGTAAACAGCCTATATAGTAAACAGAAAGAGGAAAGGTTACCTTACAGAATTTATTTTAAATTTGATTTCTTTAGGAGAATTATATAAACGAAAGGAAAAATTTAATTTTTGTTTACTTATTTTCATGAAAAAAAGTTTAACAGTTACGGTTTAAAAAAATGTAATGGTAACAAATTTAGAAAATATGTTCCTTCATTTTCACTTCCTTGTACAAAGTAAAGTAAGTATTGTGATCGCGAAAAATTTCAGTTTTCAACGGAAGTATCCATTTTGACTAGTTTCGGCTTGACATCACTACGTACATGTTCAAACGTAAGTATATATCTCGCTCAAAAACCATTAGCCGTAGGATGTTGAAATTTCGGATTTAGGACTGTTGTAACAACTAGTTTTGCACCTCTCCTTTTGATTGCAATCGACTGGGCCAAAAGTGTTCAAAAAGGCCCAAAATCCAAAAAAAAATTTAGATTTGGATTTTTTTTTTTTAATAAATCTTCATTTAGAGCTATTCAACGAAATATCATAAGTGGTACTTATTTTTATTGGTTCGGGAATTATAGCCAAATAAAATTTTAATTAATGAAATATTTCCCCTACTTTTAAGGGGAAGGCAATTGGTTTGAATGCGACTTCTCTCCCTTTTTTTTTTTTTAACTTTTTCTTTAATTGAAACATATTGATTTTTTTTAATAATTATTAACCTCTGATTACAAAAAACAATTTACAATAAATAATTTAATGATAACAATAAAAAAATTTTAAATTCAGAAGTTATTAGTGAAGTAAAATTGTTATTTCACTATTAACTATTTATATGTCTATTTTAATAGGCATACAAGGAAATCATGTGACGTCCACAACAGATTAGATGAAACACCTTGTTATTTAATATTAATTGTAAATTATTATTTAGAATCGTATTATTTTTGTTTATGCATTTGTTTCAGTCTATTTGATAATAAATATCGCTATAAAATTTAGTAACCTTCTCCTCTTTCATGTTTGTTTTCATTTTACTGATGGCTACATTATAATAATTTTATAATTTAGTATTAGATAGATATAAGAATTACAATTATTTAAAGAATAATAAATGGAATTTTACTCTATACTAGTATTTCAAGTAAGATTGTGGAATTAATGTATAAATATTTGATGTTAATAAAAACTAATATTTTAGTAATTGTGTAACTGTCCTCTGTTTTAAAGAATTGGAGGATCGTATCTCACTTTCAAATAAAATAAATTTAAATGAAGTGCAGCAAAAACATGTGTGTATGTAATTTAATAGGTGTACAAGGATGTCATGTAGTGTCCACATCAGATTTTTATTTGTATAACAAAAAAACATTTTCCTAGTTTTCTCTACAACACGTTTCAAGTTTCTGACATTTCATAACTGGCCTATACATGATATCATACGTACATATGATGATAACTATGCGATATATACGTAAAATTTATTACTATAATTCTGTTTATTTTACTTTTAATTACTATCCGGGAGAGAATATAGGTATATTAAAGGGGAAATTTTGAAGATCATATAAAAAATGGGATATCGAATTTTTTGTAAATCTACGTTTTTGGGATCCAAATAGTTCATCCAGACCAAAAGAATAAACTCGCTGGGTTGGTCTAGTGGTTAACGCGACATCGCAAATCAGCTGTTTTCGAAGTCGAGAGTTCTAAAGTTCAAGTCCTAGTAAAGATAAAAATTTTTATACGGATTTGAATACTAGATCGTGGATAC